>JANHFX010011750.1:14664-67164 GCA_027560015.1 Chloroceryle amazona | reverse complement strand
CATATGTGGCATGAAGATGAAAATATGATATGGTATAAAGGTTTTATTATGACTTCATTTGGACTCACCTGCATTACCATTTGTGCAACATACTTCTCTGATTCTGCCCACAGCCTAAAGCTACCAGCCAAAAACCAAAGAAGTACAAGCTTCACACAGATTAAGCTCAAAAATAAACTACAGCTACATTAAAGAACTGTCAAGTTCTACCTGAAGATTATTTGCTCAAAGAATGGGAACATGACAGAGATGCTATAAGGATGAATTGAAGATAGACTTGTTCACTGCAGGAGGATTGGACGAGATGACCTTCAAAGGTCCCTTCCAGTGCAAACTATTCTATGATTCTATGTCTCTATGATTCTATGTCTCTATGATTCTATGATCCTATGAATGATCCTCAGTAAAATAAAACAGATCGATAGATGGATACTCTGCACAGTGCATTAAAAACTTTAGAGCTCAGCACAGCATCATCCATCCTTTGCCATCAATCTTTCTATGTATTTAGCACTTATGAGAATAAATAGTCCATGTAGGTGTATAGTATAAATATGTTTATATGAGAAATTAAGTATTTTATTTTCTTAATCTTGGTAAGCATTGCATGGGTAGTTTATTATCTGTATGTCCAGTTTTTATTATTAATTGACATTCAGAGGTCTGCTGCTTGAGGTGGGATTAATTGCATCCCACTACTACTTTAAATTAAATGAAGCAGTCAAGCTTTCCTAGCAGCATAGTATTAAAATAAAAATATTAAAATTATTTTGTCTTTACACAGACATATTTTCCATTCTTTCCATTTGTTTTTAGCGAAATCAGCTCTTTTCCAGTAACCTCCCTCTTGCATACCAAGAGTGGTGCTCATCTTTGACCACTGGTTCTGCCTCATTTGTTTCATCTCTTCTTATAAAGCATTTCCATTTAGCTTACATGCTTTTATTTTCCTCTTATATTCATTTAAAATTCATTTCACCATCCCCTGAAGTTTATCTCAGCCTAGCTTTTTAGAGTAATCTATTTTGTGCATGTCTATATATGACATAGTTTCAAAAGGCTCTTATGTCCAAGCAAAATATATCCTTTAGTTTACTCTTCTCTGATGACCAGGTCTTCAAACAGCTGTGATTGTTTTTCCATATTACACATTCCATAGATTTCTCTCTTTAACCTCCTCCCAAAAATATGGAAACACCACTACCCTCTTTCTGTCTTTTGATGTTTCCTTAGCTGCTAACAAGATGTGAAGAAAAGACAAAAAAAAAAAAGACATTCTAAAGGGTTTTCTTCCTTCACTTTACCAATTCCTCTGGAATTTGGGAATGTTATTTATCTAGATAAGGTGCCTTGTCAAACTTTAATGGTTCCATATACTTAACTGTGTGCCCTGGCATAATCATAAAGCCTTTAATATCTTCTGTGGGAAAATATATTCTCATCTTCCAGATGTGACCTTCAGCTTATTTTCAGAAATGTCTATACTATGGAAGAGAAAACACAATGAGTTCTCTGAAATAAATTCTTTACTAACAATAGCTCTCATTCATGTTGCTTTATGGACTTGCAAGCTAGATTTGACAGATAAATCTGTCTGTATTTTATGCTTTTAAAGCAATTTATTTTTACTATATTATGCTATTAATTAGCATTATTATTACCAGCATTAAAGTCTAAATTTTGCTTATCATCAATTTATCATCAATATCTTCAGCCCTCCTTGCAGCTACAAGAGCTCTCCCTTTTTCATGTAAAGCACTTTCTTCCTCTGTAAGTAATTTTATTGAGCTTGAGGTAAACTCTAGGTTATCTAGTCCAACCAATCTGGCTTACATTTGACATTCAGATACTTTTCACATATGTAAGCATTTCCTTTCATAGTTCTTAGCTTCTTCCACAGACCGTTGTACAGAAGAGAACCATCTGTAGCCATCCATAATGACATATACTGAAAGGGTGAAATTCAAAATTTGCTTCACACTACCAGACTTGTGTCTGTAATACTGGCTATTGTAAGATGGAAGCAACAGTTTGCAGACCCAGCAGCACTTCTGAGCAATGCTGTTAGCAGTGCAGAGCACTGGAGTAAGAGGATGAGTAACACAGACGCCCTGCTCAGCCCATTTGTTATGTAGTGCAAGCGACAGTTGTGAAACTCTTTACTGTAAACAGAGCTTCCCCCCATCAGTTTATACCATCACCTTTGTGTGTCTTGTACTGCTGTTGTGCCTTTCACCTACAGAACACTCCCCTTTCACGTACATCCTCAAACTTGCAGCTCTACCCACCTGCTTTCTCTAACTGGCTCTTAAAACCTTTTTTCACAATGAAGTAATTAATTAAATTATTTGTATCATTTTCCAAAATTTCCTAGAGGCAATGCATAAGTTTGCATTATAATTTTCTCAGCTATTTCATTTAGGTTGCTTTGGAGCTTCTTAAAATGTATTGGGACAGAGATAAAGAAGCAAGTTGGCTCTGTAGTGTAGCTGTCTAGGGAATCTGTTTCTAAGGGGACAGTCCTTAATGCTGGTCTCTGCTGCAACTGTTGCCATACAGTGTCCACCATCCGTGTAACAGAAGATAACTAAATTGCCCTTGAAGCATGGACTAGAGTCTTCCATACCCATGGATGTGGCCTAACACAGTAAAATCAGGGTTACTCTTATTCCTACTCCCTGGATCACTGAATCTTCTATACAATCTGCCATATCTTCCGAGGCAGAGTTTGAAAGTACCTCTTTTCCCCAGCAGCCTATATACTGGGGAACGTTCCAGGTCAGACTCAGCTGGTACTAGCAGAAAAAACAACTGAAGAGATGTCCTCTTGGAAAGGAGCTGAGGAGGAGGTGAGAGGAATCACCACCTACTTCTCTGGTGCAGTTTGAAAAGAAAGGATTGACTCTTGTTCTATCTGTTTTTCTGTGAAGAAGAGGATTAAGTGCCTACTTTCATGGCTATAAATCATGCGAGGAGAGAAATGCGCAGTTAAGCACCTAAGCCTCTGAGAGTGTGGGGATTTTAAACATGAGTAAGTCCTCAGGGCTTTGCTATTGCTACCTCAGATGGCTTGCTGCTTAGGGTTGTGCATACCATTATGAATCACACAATCTTTCGTTCACATTTTAGAGGAAACCTACACTTCTAACTCAAGGCTACAGAATCTCCTATGACTGTTCAGACATTAAGTAGTAACAGTCATGGGACTTTTGTTTGACCAAAGCTTAAATGTCTATAACTTATACATAACATTTACTTCTTTGACACATACAATACTCTACGCCTTGGATCATCCAGACACATGATATGTTTCAGCACCTGGCACAGCTGATGATATACATGCACACCGGCATTGTCACACAACATAAGGGTGTCACGTACTGACATCCTTAATGTACCAAAGGGCACCAAACTTATTAGGTTCTGACACCCTTGTTGTGCCTCACCTTACTGCACTTGAGCCTTACCATCCCATATATGAGATACCCTAAGTCATGCCTCAATCTGTTTTGTGGCCTCGAGATAGCTCTGAATTTCTCTTCTCCTCATCCATTGCTTCCTTCACCACAGCCAGGCTAATGTTCTTTGCATGATCCCACTGCTGTAGCAGGGGGCAGGGAAAAGGATCAGAACAGAGCTGCTGGACACATGGGGATGGTTGGTAGCTGTAGGTCCCGCAAGAAGAGCACATTGTGCAGGGCCTATATATATGAAGAGGAAGGTTTCAAGGTTCCTGGCATCCTTATGCTGCAACTTGCAATATGTTTTAGAGGTCTGTTTCTGCTCTCCCTAGTCAGATAGACCAGTGGTTCCATAGCTAGCAAGACAGAGATGATAAATCTCACCCTTCCATACCCCCTCAAAAACCCAGAGAAGCTTTGCCCCAAGGCCATCATAGTTTCTCCAAACCTTTTGCTTTCATTGTATCAGCATCACAAAAGATTCAAATAATATCACCTACTGTGAGCACAAACAGACACTACCATCATCTGATTCAACATTTATCTGTCAAGTAGCCTGGATTTATGCAAAAGGTTGGGAGGCTGAAGATTAATGAAGCCCTAATCCTAAAACTAAAGATGATAAAACAATCAGCTGATGGAAGTAAAAGAGGATCTATTTTAAGAGGATACACAAATGGCAGATATACATAATCAAAATTTGTCTGTTAAAAAGTCATTGTCTCAGAGTGATAGGAATTACTTTGATTTCTGAAAGTAGTACTTCTTTCACATGCAGTTTAAATAGACACATGGGGTAAAGAAGTACTAAAATTACAGTAGTATTTTGTTCCTGGGGCAATAAAAATGAAGACCAAATGAAAAAAAATAATGAAAGAATAGGGTGCCTAACAGAAAGAGAAACTGTACACTAGGGTTAGCTCCTCAGACACTAAAAAAGTCAGTCACACAGAAGGATGGACATTGGTTCAGAAATGTCTGTGATGAAAACACCTCGATCTGAACTTTGGCAGCCTGTGCTAATAAAGTTATTAAGTGATCATGTCCATTTTCTGTTAACTTTTGGTTGCCTGTTTCATTTGTTAAAGAGGTAATTTCTAATACAAACTTTCTAAGTGAAACTCAGAACTGTGACCTGGAAAGATCATATAAATGGGATTTTTCTCTGTCATCTCTCTATGCTTTTGATTATTCCTGACATTGTATAATGTTAAGTTATAAATAGAAAGCATTTTGAAAATGTCATAATATCCTGAGTCTAATAAGAGAATACTAGAGCTGGAAAATATGCTTAAGAAATCAAGTTTACATGGCAAACTCAAGATGAAAAATTAAACTAGGCTTCACTGAAATGGAACTTAACTCTTTTACAAAAAATGTGAATTGTGAGCTCAAGCTGGAAGCTGTAATTGAAATGTAAACTTTCCTTATTGAAAGCAAGATGCCACATTCATAACAACAACCACAAAAGCTGAAGAGTTGTGGCGTTAATGTATAGAGCAGTGATGTTTTTTCACTCTTTCAAGTGGATCTAATTCAGATGATGTAGACCAGCTAACCTAAATGTTCAAAGTCCTTATACTTGTTCCTCAAGCAAAGCATTTATTTGGGACTAGGCTAGCTGAATTTAATTTTTCTCTCTCTCTCTTTTCTATCCCAAGTATATTCTTCCCATCTATTTTTAGGTTTGCTGTGTCTAGGCTCTACATAGGTAAACAACTGGTACTTCTGAATAGATAACAAGCTTCCCAGATTCTCATACCTTAAATTAGAATGTTTACTAAAAATCAAAATTAATCCTTTCTTTTTTGTGCTTAGACCTAAAGCAAAGAACAATTTCAGCTTTAATTTGTACAGAAATCTTTACAGACTAGATCAATAATTACAATTTAATCCCAGACTATGTGGAACAACATTTGGTCCCTAGAACGTGCCTGAGGTTATTTCACAGGATCAGCATCACTCTGCATCGACCCTGCAGGAGGCCCTGCAGGCAGCCACCACTGACTCCTCTGGAGTCTGGTGATGGCTTAAGGAGAGTCATAAACCCAAGGGAATTGCAGTTCCAAGGCTCCCTTTACAGTTAATGGGAAATTAAGTGTTCCTCCAGAAATGGATTCAGAGCACCTGCAATACACTCCTCCTCTTAGTACTCTTTCAAAATAACTCCACTGGCAATAATTTTCTTAAGTTATAATATTTCTTGTCTCAGTAGAATTGTTTTGGACTAGTAATGATGCATAACTGAAATTATAGTAGTAACAAAACCATGACAGTAACTACAGTGAAAATTTCAAAGAGTGATCTGTGTGATCAGCAAAAATTAAGACTCTTAATGTAGTAAATAAAATGGTTTGGAACTATTTCAGAAATTAGTATGTGAATGAGAAAAAAATTGCATACAGATAAGGCAATTTCTGTGGAGCTTTGCCCAAATGACATTTCTTCCTATTCTACCATCCTATTCAAACAGTCTCTGGTTTAGAGAAACATGGGAACCGGAGAAAATCCAATGAAAAATAACTCTTTTCACTCTAGCAACCTAGCTTCTTGATTTCCAATGAAGTGAAGCTAAGACTTTGAGTACTTAAAGGTGACTGGACAAAAAAGAAAAGAGTAACAAGCGGTAACTATGATCAGTGTAATCTGGCAGTCCAAGCTGCAGAAGGGTAAGTTCTGTCACACTACCACTGCCCCACTATGGAATTATCATACACAGTAATAAGCAAGACAACAGGGGTCTTAAAAACTCTACAGTTAAGAATGCAGAGGGTTTTTTTCACCTGATGCAAGCAAAAATATTTGGCGATAATTGCACGATTGGAAACAGAACACTCTTGGAAGTTCAAGTGTTACACGTCTACTTAAAAGCTGTCCTCTTTCTTCCAAATGTAGCTGATGAGCCCAGACACACATAAACTCTCCTCATTTCAGTTTTGTCACTTGATGGAAAACCCAGAAATTGTCCCTCCCTTCAATCAAGAAAGTTGCAGTCAATATTGTTGTAACCTAATGCTTATAGGTAGTGCTGAAGCTTTTATTTGTATCAATGAATAAATATTTGACCTGAGCCTCAGCTCAGCATTTTCTGAGTTTCTGAAAAGGATGTGAGACTTTTCCTTTCTCTTTAAAGCTGTGAATTATGGACCATCTAATTGCCTGGCAGCAACTGAAGGTCTTAAATTATAAGCAGTGAATTCTCTTCTTGTTTTTGTTATACAGGAAAAATATATATTAAAAAAATAAAATAAAAATGTAGATAACTTTTGGAGATAATAAAGAACTAACATAAACAGTAAGAAGCCTCTATAAATTGACTTGGTTTGTGTTGTTTTGACAGCTTTTAAATGAACATTCTCTGGACTTGATTGAATTCATTCAGTTTTAGAAAAGATGCTCACATTTGATTTGCTTCTATACATATGTACTCTACTTTTATATTAACACTAACTGCAGTCATCAGAAGTTATGGGAAAGTTGTATGCACCTACCTACAGAGAAGGGGAATTCCCAGAACCCCAAAATTCTTCAATGCATACAAATGTCACTTTTTAGAAAAAAAAAATATTAAAAAAGTCCTGTCATGATCCAATTACTTCTGAATGCTTTGACTGAACCCAAAGTGACATTCCTCTTTTGAAGAGTTAGTATCTGTAACAATATTTATAACAAGTGAAAAGTAGGTCTTGAGAAAATCAAGCTGACATTTAGAGAACTACATTTGGTACAACTCAAATTTACTGCAGCTGCAGTATAAATAATCTGAGCACTGCCAAAGATGAGCTACTTATGTCTGTATAAACACAGAACAATTTAAACTTCTCCACATTTAATTTCAAATAAAGGATAGTTTTAGGGCTGATCGGTGAAGTACACGTGATCTCAAGTGTGACAACTCCATGAAATCTGAAGGAACTTGCTCTACAAAGAGCCCAAGAACACGCTTATTTCTTCAAAACTACTCCACAGTGTTGACGACTAATTCAGCTGTAGTGTGAGAATTTAATGCAATTCCTACTTAATTATGTTGCACGTCATTTGCAAATAAAATTTATACAAAGATAGAGATTCGGGGCTCTCTACAGCACTTTACATTTTTTGATAGTGCTGGATGGAGGGGACTGGGGGAACACAGACAAAGAGGTGAGTGGAATTTTTGGATCAATAATTGCTTCAGAAAGTATCTCTGTGCTTGCTTTCCACCAGACGCTGCACAGCAGGGGATCTGCACTGATCATGATAGGAAAGCATGAGGTACAAGAGCCCAAAGATGATCAGCTCCTGTGCAGGTTTGGAAGGGTTGGGGACAGCACTACAACCACTCCAGGGATGGCATGGGAGCCACATCACTCACAAGAACTAGGAGGCTTCATCCAGTCGCTTTGGCTCAGTGAGACATAGGAAGGAAGGAAGGAAATGAGACATTTAGGACTCAGTTGGCCCAAACTAGTACTATAAGATTTTCAAGTTTAGTGCATAATGGATTGAAGGAGGGATCTCATCTTAAGCTTTCCTTTTGTACTCAGTTTTTTTACTATCTCAAAGTCAATTTTTGCAAGAAATTTATGGACTTGTAAGTTAAGGTATGAAGGAAATAATGGTGTGCTGATTCTTTTAAAAAATGGCATCACTGCTTGCCTTATCCATATTTCAGTGTTGTCTTACAAACACCTTCAACCTTTGTCTTACAAACACCTTACAACACCTAAAAATTATATAATTCAGATGGTATTTTCAAGTGTCTTTGTCCCTCTTCATTTTTATTTCTTTTGCACATCAATTCTTAAACTCTTAGAGTTGTCTTATCATTTTCATGGCATATGAATACTCATAGAATCATAGAATGATTTGGATTGGAAGGGACCTTTAAAGATCATCTAGTCCAGCCCCCCTTAAATGAGCGGGGACATCTGCAACTAGAGCAGGCTGCTTAGAGCCCCATCCAACATGGTCCTGAATGTTTCCAAGGATGAGACATTTACCACCTCTCTAGGCAACAGGTGCCAGTGTTTTACCACCCTCACTGTAAACAATTTCTTTCTTATGCCCTCACTGTAAACATTTTCTTCCTTATATCTAGTCTGAATCTGCCCTCTTTTAGTTTAAAACCTTTAGCCCTACCGCAACAGGCTCTGCTGAAGATTGCTTCATCTCTCTTATAGGCTCCTTTTAAGTATTGGAAGACTGCTATAAACTCTCCCCAGAGCTTTCTCTTCTCCAGGTTGAACAACCCCAACACTCTCAGCTTTTCCTCATAACAGAGGTGTTCCAGCCCTCTGCTCATCTTTGTGTCCCTCCTCTGAGCCGGCTCTAACAGGTCCACATCTGGACCTCCACAGCTGGACACAGTACTCCAGTTGGGATCCCACCAGAGTGGAGAAGAAGGGCAGAATCACCTCCCTTGACCTGTTGGCCACACGTCTTCAGATGGGCTAGCATACAGTTGGCCTTCTGGGCTGTGAGCACATGTTGCCAGTTCATGGCCAGATTTTATCCACAAGAACCCCCAAGTCCTTCTCACCAGGGCTACCCTCAATTCCTTCATCCCCCAGCCTGTATTGATACATGAGATTGCCCTGACCCAGTTGCAGAACCTTGTCAGTTATTCTTAAAGTTTCAATAAATACTTGTCATGCTTGAAAGTTTCCAATTTGAAAAAAAAAAAAAAATTAGATATGTGTTAATATTCAAGAGCATTTTTCTTAAAATATGTAATTTGTAATTAATTAACTCCCTCTGAAGTCTTTGAATCATCTCATGAAAGAATAGAAAGTCTATGTTAAGATTTAGAAGCCTAACCATGCACTCAAAGAACAATTTAATCCATAGTCATAGAATCATAGAATGGCTTAGGCTGGAAGAGACCTTAGACATCATCTAATCCAACCTCCCTGACATGGGCAGGGACACCTCTCAACTACAATAGGCTGCTCAAGGCCTAATCCAGCCTGGCCTTGAACACTTCTAGGGAGGGGGCATCCACAACTCCTCTGGGCAGGGGTTCCTGAAGGAACTGAGGTCAGGCTGACAGGCCTGTAGTTCCCCAGATCCGACTTTCTGCCCATCTTGTAGCTGGGTGTCACACTGGCAAGTTTTCATCCATCCAGGACTTCCCCAGTTGACCAGGACTGCTGGTAAATGATGGAGAGAGGTTTGGCAAGTTCTTCCACCAGTTCCCTCAGCACTCTCGGGTGGATCCCATCCAACCCCATAAACTTCTGGGTGTCCAGTTGGCTTAGCAGGTCTTTCACTACTATTTCCTGGATGGTGAGGGGATTATTCTGATCTCCATCCCTTTCCTTCAGCTCAGGGGACTGAATACCATGAGGATAACTGGTCTGACTATTAAAGACTGAGGCAAAGAAGGCCCTTTCCTCATCCTTGGTAACAGTGCTCCCCCTCATATCCAATAAAGGGTGGAGATTCTCCTGGTTCTTTTTTTGTTGTTTATATATTTGTAAAAACACTTTTTATTATCTCTTGCAGCGGTGGCCAGGCTGAGTTCTAGCTGAGATTTTGCCCCTCTAATGTTCTTTCTACACGACCTAACTAAATCCCTATACTCATCCTAGATTAGATTTAGGGAAAAATATTAAGTTGTTACACAAATGCCCTTAACCTTGCCCCACAGAGATGATATCTAATAACTGTATTTAAATTCTCTTTCCTATTAGGATCAACTGGATTTTTAAAAAGTGTGTTCTTTCTTTTTGTCATCCTACAGAGAAGAGAGAAAGTTGCTGAAGTACTGAATCTATGCCTTCCTTCTGCTCCCTCAGAACAACAGCTGCACACACCTGTGGGCCTAATTTTGCAGGTAGGACATTAACCAATAAATCTGTCAGTCAGGAAGACATATAAATGACTTAAGTTGCACGTATAATTGAATGTGCCTACAAAATGGGAGCCAAAATAACCACAGGCTGCAATTAAAAGTCTATCCCTTCTGGTAGGTCTGATGTGACTTTGATCTTTTGTGCTATATGACAGTTTTGTCACTAGTGCAACTGTTCTGAATTTGAATAGTCTGTTCTTGGCTAGAAGTGTGATTGCTCATCTGCCCTCATTCCCAGCAGCACACGCTTCCAGTGGCTGTCTCTTTGGAAAATAAGCTTTGCTCTTCATTCCTGGTCTCTCAAGAGCAACAAAGCAGCTGACATCAAAGTGTAGCTGACCTCACATGGCCTGTCCCTTAGTTTTATGATTTCTCACAAGCAAGAGAAGGCATGGAGCAGCACGAAGGGGGCAATTTAATGCAGGTGTCCTGTTTTGAGCAGTGTCTGAAGTGGAAATTGGAGGGTATCATGGTCAACATGAATTTACTGGCACAAAGTCTGCACCTATCTGAATTCACAGAGGGAACACACTGTGAATCCCTGCTTTAAACCAGCTGAGAATTGTTACATGCCTGTACTGTGCAAGAAGCAAAACATCTTTTCTTCCACCTCGAAATGAAGAGTAAGAGCGATCCAGGGTCTGAACAGCATCTGTGGCTTTAGGGCTGATCCTGTACTGGGTTGGTCCATCAGATTTGCTCCTCTTCTCAGATCCCAACATTAATCTTGTTCAGAACACAAACTGAAATATGTACAATAGAGAGAGATCTGTGTACTTTGCTTTTTTTCTTATTTGTTTGCATATGTGACAGTTATTCCCCCATTCTGTTTCTACACATTTGAGGAAATATTTGGCAGTTTGAATTGTCCACAGCTCTGTAACATCTTGAACCAATGCATTCAGCTGACACAACTCGATCCAAAGGGAAACAAATGGCACTCATTCTATTTAAGATAGAGACTTCCAGGTATACATATGCCTGAAGCAAAGGCTCTTGAGTTGCTCTGCCTTACTGGTTTTACTGGCCTGCTTGCAGTATGATAAGAAACTTAATTAAAGGAGCCCTCTTCTGTCACACTGTAAAATGTTAGTATGTTCTCTGTTATTCAGGTGTGAGACACAGGAAATACTATAAGCCATACTTTAAAGCTGGGATATCTTCAATGTCGGGGCTGAAGAATGACTTGCTCAAGGTAGAAAATTCTGTCTACATCAAAGGCATGGTTGCTAATCAACCTCCCTCTGCACATGGCTACGTGTAGGTAGGGCAGAAGAGGAAGGGAACGTCTATGCTCCTAACACCAGCAATGGAAATACACTGTCCAAATAACCACAGCTTCTAATGCAGTACAGTTGGTGAGGAGCCAGGCATGTGTCAGCTCAGCTTCTACATCCTTATCAGTCATTCCTAACCAACTTTCTTATCATAACTACTCCTTCATATCATTTCTGGTTGCTGCAACATTACAGCCCACAGGCAAACAACTTGATTTTTTTAGCTCATAATTTCATGCATTTCTAATTTATTGTCTCACTTTAAATCTCCATTAAAATGAAAATAGGAGGGGGGAAGAAACCCAAACCCTTTATATGCTTATTCACCAGGCAGTTTTCTTAGGATCTTAGAGGTCTAATTATGATATGAAAACATCATTTCCAACTTTGCAGATGATACTAAATTGGAAGAGAATAAAAACAAATGAGGAATAATTAGGTAGTGCAGCCAGATATAAAAGAATTTAGATCATTTTATATTTCAGGAATAATAGAAGGCAAATGCAGGGTTGTACAAATAAATTGAGAATAATTAGCTTCACAGTGTGGCATAAGAAGTGGGACCCTGTTTAGAAAGATGAGAGGCTATGACATGCTGAGTGAAATAAATCCTGAACTTGGAATGCAAAGTTCACATCTAAGGTTGCATTCCCTATATGTCCTGCTAGTGACCTTAGTGGTACCCTGATAGAAATAAGACAGCAGGCAGTGTCAGCAAGAAAATCACCATGTGGCCCCTGGGAAAGGAAAAGCTATGTGGTGTAGTCCAAAAAGGACAATTCCTTCCACAGTTATTACACAGGAGTGTATTGCCCAAATATTTGACCATAGGCTGGATTCAGTCTTCAGGATGCCTCCGCCCAAGCCAGTGTCTTTCTTCACGGGCAAAAAAGAAAAAGAGCAGGGAGAATACACCAAGGAAACATCTGCTTTTGTTTGCTTTGCTTGAGTGCTCCTGCAGAAGAGGCATTTGCCACTGGCTCCTTGGCTAGAAAGAGCTCTAGGCTGACCAGGAACAGGCATTTTTTATATCCTTATGTTATGTTCCTTAATGTATTTGGGCTTGATGCTGGAAGAAGGTTTCCAACAGTCAACACAAAGAGTTTCTAGGAGAGCTGGCAGTGGGAACATAGTGGGAATAGGAGGTTTTAAAATGTTGCCTCATGAACCATGACAGGTTATATGCTGAGGCAGCAAGAATGGCAAGGGACATCACCCTAAGAGATCATCATGGTTTCTTATGCTGCTGTGAACTGCTTTCTGCTCTATATACTGCTGCCTACTTCTCTGCTCTTGACTGAACCACAACCTGTCAAAAATGCACTCCCTCTTCTGCATATATCAGCATATTAATTGTCAGCTATGTGATATAGGAGCTTCTTCTATATTAGTCTAAGAAAAAATATGTTTTTCTTCACAGCAGATGTGGGCAAGAGCTTGTTTTTTCTTGAAGAGATGAAGTTTTGTTCAGGAAACTGCTTCTTTATTTTCTTGAGAGTTGTCTGTTCACATGGAAGGTAGGAGGAAGAAGAGAAAAGGACAAATACATGAGGGAATTAAGGTCACTGCTGGTGAATCAGTACTGCAAGGGATTACTGACTACAGAATATTTTCACTGAAAACAAAATTAAATAGACCTCTCTGGAATAATGAGGTCTAAAATCCATCATTAGTTTATGGAATTTGAAAAGTATTAGATTTATCCATTTGCCTACCTAATGATGCCTTTACAGGGGGGAAGATTTACCTGCATTGGTCTTCTTAGCGTAAACATTTAGCTTGTTTAAGAATATCAAAGTAGTGACAAAAGCTGCCTTGTTAGGGCATTTATACATTTCTTTCTACCCATGTTTTCCATGAAATAGTTTTGAATTATTAGCCATCTTTCAAAGTATGTAAATGAAAGGAGCTTCAAATCTTCCAAGTGCAGTGAATTGCATTTCAGCATTTCAGCGTTGAACGCCTGCGTAATTTATGGCAGAGTGCACATAATTTCTATGTATGGCTATACCTAACGTGGGTAGCTCATTTCACATTTGAAATTCAATTCTGCTAGCTGACTAATTGATTCGTTTTCATAAACACTCTAAAATTTGTAATAAGAACAATGCTTTACTCTAAGATACTGGTTTGGGGCTGTACCAAAATTAACTATGAATATTTACTTTCAACAAAAGCCAGTGGGACCAACAGCAAATAATGAAAACATAGAGATTTATAATTTCTTTTCACAGTCCCTATTGTTCTATAAGAATCAGCAAAATTTTAAATGTTTTAAATCACCTCCTTAAAATACCAGTACTTTCATTAAATCTCAGTTTTCTCTCCTCTGCCTCCTTCTCCCTCTCCCTCCCAACAGCCTTCCCTCTACTGGTATCTTTCCAGCTCCATCTTGGAATGCAAGGCATCAAACAAGCTTCAGACACTATCTTTGATGTCCACCATGTCCATGAGCCTTCAGTAGAAAAGCTGAATTAGGATGTTTTCAGGGAAGGTGGGACACTGTTTCTATAAAAGAAGATAAGTCATTCCAGAAAACTGAATCATACATTTTGAAGTCAAGTTACACTGGTTTCCAGAGCAAAGACCTGGTTTAAAACACAGAAGCTGAGACCTCAGGAAGTACTGCTGAGGATGCCATTCAGTTCCCACATGTACCAGTGGGTCAAGTTGTGCAGCTACTTTACCAATTGCATCCCCTGATCTCAGATAAAAGTGCCCTTCCTGGGAGAAAATATCCCTTCAAAGAGATAGTTATCTGACATTGAGAACATAGGAGAATTTGTACCCCAGGAAAATGAAGCTGAAGGTAGCCCAAGCTGTGTGACAGAGGTACAGCTGTGTGGATGACAGGAAACCTCACAAAAGTGACAGAGCCTTTGCACTCATCCTTCCCCATGCTTCCTTTCTCCATTTGCATGTACAGACTGTGCTGAAAAAAAGAAGTACCAGACCTGTCATGGGAAAAGAAACTATACTAAGGGACAAATATGACTGAGACTTAGGGTGATCTAGACAGAAGACTGATAGGTAGGTAATAGAGCATCTCTTTCTGAACAAAATCAATGCATCCAGGACAAAATAAATTTTAGATGTCTTATAATCTGACGGCAGCATGCAAACCAGTTTATTTCCACAAGCTGCCAGTTCATGAATACGAGGAAGCATCCACATCAACCTCAAAATCCCATTACAATTATGGTTAGGGTTCAGAGAATCACACAGCCTACAGCACCAGGGACAACGGGGCTGCAAAAGGCATGCCAAGGGAAGCACGGCATTGCACCAACATTGCTCCCTCCACACCTTCTCTCTTATATGGTCCACCCCTGCTGCTGGGGACCTCAACCTCAAAATCCCATTAGGTTTAGGGTTAGAGCTCAGGTTCCAAGAGACACAAAGCCTATGTACAGCTCCAGGGACATGGAAGCTGCAAAAGTCATGCCAAGGAGAGCACAGAATTGCACCAATATTGCTCCTTCTAGACCTTTTCCATCTGGCCCACCCATGCTGCTGACAGAAAGTTGTATGGAGTGCACTATCATTGTATGCATTTGCCAACTCATTGACAGTAACGACCTGAAAGATGTCCAGGTGCAAACAGTGGATCAGTGGAAAGTCTCTTCCTCTCTGTGTCTTGGTTGTGGAGAAACTGTCCCAAGAGTTCCAGAAATTCAAAGAGGGTATGTTCTAGTCCCCACTTTTATGGACCAGCATCTTAGTTATCAGAAATATCAAGTATCAAAAGCTCAAGAGAGAATGTAGGGAACATACACACCACAGGTCTTAAACCTAGTTTTAAACCTGTGTTTTTTACCTACATGACCACAGGAAGGACATGAGAAAGCAGGATGGAAAATCTATCTTAATCCTAAAGGTATGGGTACATGAGTTGCAAGGGAAAACAATCACAAAAGGAGGTTCTTCCAGGAAAATAGCTGCTCCAGTTTCCAGTGGGAAGCTCTCCAGAGTAAAAGGGCTGATCTTACTTCCAGTCTTAATAAAGGGACTTCTGATTCATATTTACAATAAGTGAGTAATGAATACTATGACCAGGACTAGAGGGGCCCTGCTTCCAGTGAGATGAAGGAAAGGAACAATGGGCTTTATGGGACTGTGTGGATTTGATGGCCTGGCACATCAGACCCACAGAAGCATAAGGCCCTAGTGGACACCAGTGCACAGTGTACCCTGATGACATCAAGCTATAAAGGGGCAGAACCCCTCTGTATTTCCGGAGTAACAGGGGAATCCCAACAGCTCACAGTTTTGGAGGCCAAAGTGAGCCTAACATGGATTGAGTGGCAAAAGGACAGAAGCACCCCACTCTGGCTGGCCCAGAGGCTCTGTGCATCTTTGGCACAGACTGCTTCAGGAAAGGGCATTTCAAGGACCCAAAAGGGTACAGGTGGGCTTTTGGTATATCTGTCTTGGAGACAGAGGAAATAAAACAGCTGTCTATCTGGCCTGGTGTCTTGAAGGAGCCTTCTGTTGTGAAGCTGCTGAGGGTGAAGAACAACAGTCCACTGGTAACAATATTCTATCAAGATTCCCTGATTCCCAATGTCCCTGTGTCCAATACACACAGAACTGACAGTCACAGGGGTGGAAATACAGCCCCACCATTTGCCATGGACTGGCCCAGGGTACACTGGAATAGGGTGAAGCTCTGGAAGACCTGCAATACATTGATGAAATCATTGTATGGGCCAACAAAATAATCTAAATCCTTCTGAAGGCCAATTTTGCCATAAAAGTAAGGTTATGGGACCTGCACAGGAGATCCAGATTTTAGGAATAAATGGCATCATCAGATCCCAATGGGTGTGATTAGCAAAATATTATCTATGCCTCCACCAACCAGTAAAAAGCAAATACAGGCTTAGGCATTGTGGTTTTCTGGAGAATGCATATTCTCAGTTACAGTCTGATTACAGAACGAATGGAAGATAGTCCACGCAGTAGCCCGTGGGCCAGTCTGGGCAGGACAAGATGTAAAAATTGTGCTCTACACCACAGCTGGGAAGAATGGTCCTACCTGCAGCCTCTGGCAGAAAGCCCACAGGGGTAACTGAGGCCACTCTCTAAGATTTTGGACTCAGAGATACAAAGGATCCGAGGCCCACTGCAATCCAACTGGAAAAAAAAGATATTGGCACCATATGAAGGCATTTGATCTGCCTCAGAAGTGGTCTGGACTGATGCACAGCTCCTCCTGGCACCCTGACAGCTGGTGCTGGGCTGGGTGTTCAAAGGGAAGGTTTCCTCTACACACCATGCAACTGATGCCACACGGAGTAAGTGTGTTGCACTGATAACACAGCAGGCTCAAACAGGGAGCCCCAGATGCCCAGGAATCTTGGAATTGATCACAAATTGGCCAGAGAGCAAAGATTAAGGGATGTCACCAAGAGGGAGGTGATGAGTGCTGAAGAGGCCCCACTGTGCAATAAAGTACCAGAAAATGAAATGTAGCATGCCCTGTTCACTGATGGGTCCTGTCGTATTGTAGGAAAGCATTGGAGGTGGAAGGCTGCTGTATGTGCAACAATTGTTTTGTATTTTATCATCATCATTATTATTTTCCCTTCTTTTCCTGTCCTATTGACTTCTCTTTATCTCAACTCATGAGTTTTACCTTTTTTACCGATTTTCCACAAGGGGGAGTGAGCGAGAGGCTGTGTGGTGTTCAGCTGCCTGCCAGGTTAAACACAACAGACTGTGTCACTGAGCTCTCCATGTCCCAGAGCTCTTTAACACACTTCAGGGACAAGTGTGCTTCCCCTCAAATCAAACAACCTCCCATTCTTCTAAGCTCTCTGCTACTGCCTTGCGGTATTGTAGCCCCAGATAAGGCAGGAACAGGCAGCAGAGACAGAACTGCCCTCCCAAAGGGGTCTGTGGTGAATCGTAGCAACAGGGTGAGCCTACCACAGAAAAATCTCCCATCAAATTCTTCAGCTCTATATAAAAAGAGTCCTGACTTTTTCTCCCAGCTATTTGGAAACTTGTCATTAGAAATCACAGCTACTGGAAGTCACTCCACACAGGCTAGGAAGCAAATGCCCTGTGAACCTGCACTGCAACCAGCATGTCACTCCTGGCAGTTCTGTGCCCTGTAGCCACTGCTACCACTAACCACTTAGAGTGCAGCACCAGACAGAAGCCAACACTCTGGAGCACACTGGGGACCTGCAGCCTTGGTCCGGCAGCAGGCACTGGGCATCATGCTGCCTCTCCAGAAAAACTTGGCTGTGCTCTTCTCTGCACCTTGGCTGTGTTCTTCCTCTTCTATTTCTGCAGAGGAAATGCAAAATTTGAGCTATTTTGTCTCCACAAGGTTTCCTTGGCCCAAAAATTAATCCTAATATTTAATTCAAGTCTAATTCTGTTAGCTATAGATACATAAATCCTTACAAATTTTGTTTGTTTGAGAAAAGCATCTACATATAAATAAAAATAAAAACTATTAAAAGGTTAAAAATATCCTGACTTGCTCTGCAGACATTTAAATCCTACAGGATTCAGCAAAAATCTGGTGAATGCTTCAAAAAGCATTTAGCAAATCACTTCATCAAAGGTTAAAGTGCAGAAACATGAAATAAGGGAAACATTGTCTCACTGGGCTACAAATTGGCCAAAGGGAGGAAGTGAATTTCAAGAGGAAAAGAATTTATAAGGGGTTGTGATAGATATAAGCAGTAGATCTTCAGCCTCTCAATATTATATTAACGATGGCACCAAAAGTAAGTTTCTGCTGTCTGCTCCTGATAGTAAATCCTGGCTAACAACCAAAGAACAATATAATCAGAAAAAGAAAAATGTAAAATATTTATGCAGTGTGGCACTGACAAATAATAACACATGTGAAAAAAGAGCAAAAAGTCAAGAAAGAGATTAACATCTAATAGAAAATTGTTGCAGAATTCAAGGAAAGTACTTTTGTTCCAGAAAATATTGTCTAGGACAAATTCAACTCAAAGTGCAGGAAATAAGACAGGCTGAATTGCCTTAGAATGAGGCTCAGCTCTCAGCAAAGTATTTCTTAGGTATGTGTAAATATATATATGTATATATATAAGGCATCAGCACAGTGAGTGAAAGCATATGTCTAGGTTATGTGTAGGCATGCATTTATGCAGTTCAAGTTTTATCTCTGCTGCAGTGTCCTATACAGCCTTACAGTGTCTGCAGTTTCTCTCAAACCATATTCCCAAGTGGTTTCCATTCTTCTTTATGTCATAATCATCACAGGATGTTATGCTGCCCACCATAGCTCTAGGAAAGATGGACAAATTGTGACCACCACCTGCCCTGAATCACTAGAGACTGCACCAGTAACCAAACACCATCAGCTGAAGTTTAAAAAATAAGATTTTCAATTTTTTTAAGATTCTTCATTTTTTTTTCCTTCGAGCCCTGTAGTTTGCTATGCAATCCACAGATGTGTGAAAGCAGACAAACTCACATCTTAGGTTAAGCTGACCTTCCGTTTGTTGCCTCTCTGATGATGCCCTAGCAAAGTTTCAAATGAAAAACAATGTTTTAAAGTACTTTCTCATTTCTTTAAGAAAAGAAACCTTGTAATTTATATTTTTACATTGCATTTGCGTTGCATGTGCCATTCAAATACTCCCTATGGTGCTGTGTCTTCAACTGGACACTACAATTTTACCATACACAGTTTCTGGAGAGTAAAATAGTTGATGTACATAGATATAAAATAAATTTCCTATATCCTTCCCCAGGACACTGGTTCTTTCCTTGTCAAATCCCAACACTATTTCTGGGAATCTCTGCAGCTCTTTTGCTTTCCTGAATTTCAAAAACTAAGGAAAAATATAACCTGTTCAGAACAGTCTCTTTCAAGTGTGTAACTTTTCTGCCCTCTGATCTTGCACAAATTTGGCTGAGAATGCAGAAAAACACTGAGCCAGGAAGGCAAGAGCTGACATGTGAGATGTCATGTTGGCACTGGGAAACTAGGGGTTGCTGAAACTTCAGTGGGGCCACCAAGGATATGTCCAAACGATTTGGAGAACTCACAGAGAAGATGCCTGATGAACACTAGGCTATGGATAATACTAACAAGGGACAAAATCTATACTAATTCATCAGAATTAAAATGCCACCCGTGCTCCTGAATGGTAAAATATGCAAACGACACCACTGAGTAAACAGATACTGGAGTGGCTAAATCTTTGCACAGAATCTGATGAGTTTCTTCATTGTTAAAGGAATCTAAGCAAAAATATGTGAAATATCTTAGTGGGAAAGGGTTTTAATGGTGCAGGTTACAAAGATGGAAATGTGTTTTCAAAAGACTGCCTCATTCCCTGCTCTTTGAAGTTAAGTCATAGCTATTTTATGCCATAAAATATGATTTGTGTCAGAACAATGGCAGATTTTTAAAAATCTATGATGCAGGGACCATATTAAATGTCTAGGCATGAAAAGAAGAGAGCAAGACAGAAAATGTCATTTGTTAAAGACACTGTTTAACAAAATATACAATGGAATTATAGCCATAAAGAATATCTCCACAATAAATGTTAAAAATGAAAGGCTTTTGATTGCTCTTGCTTCTGAAAATCATGATTCAGTAAACATAATTCTCTCTGAAGACCAAACTATCCCTTAGCAAATACTATTTTCCTGTCAGTCAGCACTTTGCACAGCCATGCAATAGCAGTGTGGCCAGAGTTCTCTGGATACTTCCATTACCAATGGCTTCCAGTTATCCCAGTGTCACTCTTGTTTTTAAAAACCCTGCACTCTGGGAATTAGCAGTTTTCATAACTGAAGATATTAATAACAAAAAATCGGGGGGGTGGAGAAAATGTCTCCCCAGATAGCTTCACAAAGGGCACCACCAGAGGGATATAATAGAAAGACAAAGCAGAAGCTGAAGATAAATATTCTTGTTTCCATTTACACATTCATTTTCCAGGCATCAGTCTAAGAACATTCATGCTGAAAGCAGTGGGAAATAGCCTGGAGACACTGACTTCATCTTAATAGATGGTGTTTTGTGAGGATGAACTTTAGGAAAATTTTTGATACCTCTATGCCTTAGAATGAGGGGTTTCAATTTGTCTAGCTAATGGCAAATCCCAAAACAACTAAACCCATCTAACTGTAGGTTCTGGTGGAAATGCACAAGACAGTTGCAATCCAGACAAGTAAAATGGGGGATTTGTAATTGTACCAGGACTATGGAGGTGTGGAAGGCACAGGCTCTGGCACGGTGATCTGAATGGCAGCACTAAGCTCTCAGTGTGTAAAACAATTATAGTTTGGGAAGTAGCAATAAAAACAAAAGCTATTGCAGGTCTTTTGACTCAGAGCTTACAGTGCCGTTTTCTTAATCCTTTTGCAAAGCTAGGTTTACATCTTCCCAGTGAAAGGCTTGTAATTATTCCTTTATTAGATTGATGGTCATCTGCATTCATTGCATTTGACTGGTGCTCGACTTTCTA
This sequence comes from Chloroceryle amazona, assembly GCA_027560015.1. Taxonomy (NCBI): domain Eukaryota; kingdom Metazoa; phylum Chordata; class Aves; order Coraciiformes; family Cerylidae; genus Chloroceryle; species Chloroceryle amazona. The sequence goes on along the minus strand of JANHFX010011750.1, from coordinate 46,112 downwards.
GTATTTCAAGTAAATTCCAAAAGCAGACAGTAAGATAGTGAGTTTGAAATCACCTTTATTTTGGCCAGAATTAGCTTCCTACTTTCCACTGAAAGTCTTTAATCCTTTACTACGAGCAAGACTTAAATAAAACTGAAGATGTAAATTTCAAGTGGATACATAAAATTGAAAAGTAGGAGCTGTGAAGACAAACATGAAGCAACACATCACTAATAGCCTCAGTTTCTTATTGAGAAGTTGTAACATCTTCCATAATGTCATGGCTGTCTACCCCCTTCTGCAATATGTAGGCTTAAAAGAAGTGGTTTCAATGGACCAGGCCTTCAACTACTAAGAATGGAAAATAAATTCATCTAACTGCACTAAACAGATCCCCTTTTTCCTCCACGTTCAGACCCTCCAAATACTGTGATTTTTAATTACATCTCCAAAAATCAAGGGGTTTTTTGAAGCTGCACATTATTTTATCTGGTTCTGAACATGTATCTCCTTCCATTGTTAATTTCCATTTCACCAAAGATATTACCAATACTTCATCCAAATGGCAATTTGGTATGATGACTTATAAATTGCCTTCAATAGAAAGTTGAATAAACACTTGTCTTTTGTGCACCTATGTCAACTGTGCAAATACAAATAAAAGAAGCAGTAGGTCGAACAGTAGAGCAAAAGTCATCAAAGTATCTTTCAGTATACTTGAGTCACCCATCTAACTGGCAAGGCAGAGAGTACTAACCCAGAAAACTACAGTATGGGCAGAATTTCTCCCTCCTTCCAAATGCTGACATATATAGTTAAAAAGTGACTGTTTCTGTTATATCTACATAGCTTTTCAGATAAAATTAACCTACTATATTAAGCAAATAAAGCCAGTGAATAGTGGCTTGAAAACAGAGTTTCTGTCTACTGGTAAACACTAGATCTATTTTCATTATGAATAGGGACAAAATGAAAAGCTGAATTTTGTTTTGTAAGGAAGTTTAATAAACCAAAATAATTTGATAAACTAAAACGTTTCACTTCAAATATGTATATTTCTGTTCAAACTTTAATTTAATATTATGTTTAGTTAGACTATAGACTGTGAAAATGAGAAATCACAACATTTCATTATGGATAGGAGTGAAAAAGGCATTTTCATCATTTTTCCCAAAGTAGATTTTATTGAAAGTGATGTTGTGCACAAAGTTTTGCTATTTATAGATAGAAATGTGGGTTTTTTTCCAATGAGAATTTTTTATTTCAGAAAACTCTCCAGTTATTTCCACAACTGAGAAAATAATGTGACTGTGTTATCAGTCCATAGCACAACTTTTAAAGGGATGAGAATTTCATCAGAACGAAATCAAACCAAAATTCACATAGGCAAAAAAAACTTGTTGGAGCTGACAGATTGTTAAAAGTGCAGATACTGAAAACAAGCCAGAAATTAAATGCAAACTGTGTCCTGTACACTGTATACATTGAAAATACTGCTAAGCAGATAATATTATAAAATCAAGAGTATTAAATGTCAAAGGTAGCAGATACAAAAAAAAGGAAACAATGAATGCACTTAAGAAATCATCAAGGAGTGGAAACAGTGAAGGAACATTCACACGAATATACTATAAGGTGAACAAAAAAGATGCTCTTAGGCAGAGGCTGTTGCAGTAGTACATTATGGGAAAGAAAAAGTCAGAGTATGCACCAAGATTTTACATATGACCATTATTAAACATGGAAAATATAAATAAAAATACTCAAGGTATTTTATATCTTGCAGACAGGTCTTTATTCAGAAATCAGTTTGTGGAATGAAAAGTCTGCAGAATCCCTGGTTATGCTCAGCTTTGTACAGACCAGAAAAAAAAACCAAACAACAAACTTTTGGTAAGGTATTAAACCAAGCCATGGCTCTAAAAAGAAAGACCATCCATTTAGCCTTTATTCATACATGCAGCATTCCTCCAAACACTAAATCCATAAAATGAGTGGCAAAGCTGATAAATCTCAAAATGAGAATATTTATTATGCTCTGTGTTATGCACGCTTACCCACTCCGTATTGAAAACTGCAATCCAGTGAAATGAAGGAAATGGTTGCACCACAGACTGTTGTAAAATGCTGCTTGGAGCAGTCAGGGTCGTCAGACAATATGTTGGTTAATATCATGACAAAGGAGATCACAGGTGAGGAAGTTAAGGAGAATGGACGGGGGGTTTCTACAGGGGTGGAGGGAGCAAAGGATTCACTACAAGCAAGTTCTTCCTTATCAGCTGCAGGACAAACCCTGACAACCTTGCTGCTTGGGTGGACAAACATAGAACATGCTTGATGCCTACTGCTCAGTAGGATGCTTTCCTTAGGATGCAAAGAAATATTAATTCAAGAGGCAAAGTTTTCCCAAGCCAAATTCCAGCATGAGACAACATAACCGGAGGCACTCAGCCTCCGAGACCCTGAGCGTTCACGCAAAGAAACACTTTTACCTCAGGTTTTAATTTTTATTTGATTTATATCACAAAGAATGTTTAATAGCTCCCCTATTCACCTACGTGCTCTGCAATGCTCACACACAGAGAGTATGCAGATTATGAGACAGATTAATGCCTCTCTCCACTGAAATTACTGTAATAGCAAAGCCATTTTGCAAATGACAGTGTAAGTATCAGCTCAGATAATTCCAGAAAATTAATGCTCCAAATGAAATGCAGCCTCAGAGCTGAGGGAATACATTTTATAGGGTTTTTTTTTTCCTTTTTTACTTTATATCTGTTGTTTAATATGCTGTTACTATATATATATCTCGTCAGATGCGCAAGACTTTTGCAGTATGATGGGTATAACTTATTTCTCCCCTCTTGTTTTTCAGCATGAGGGAAATTCAATCATCAGGCAGCCTTTAAAAGCGAAAAGGCTTTGGATCACAAGCTTTGGGTCTAGAACCAGCTAACATGAATGCTGAGAGTTACTGTACAGAGAAAAGCAAACAGCTTGCAGGGTGGAGACCAGAGGCATGCAGCAAGGATAGACTCAGTCTCTCCTAACCTGGAGAAGGGATGGAAAAGCCACGTACACCTCCAGGAAGCAATTCATTCATCTTATGTGCCTTTGAATTGCCTTGCAGAGGTACCCGGAAGTGATAGATGGAAGCCAAATCATTAGCATGAACTAAATCACTTGATTTTTTGGAAGCCTCAGAGTACTTTAGAGACATCCAACCCAAAAGACTATCTGACTCTGCAGGAGAGAGACAAAGAATAAAAGCTTCACAGGACATTACCAGAAGAGTAGAAGGACAGGGTGATTGGAACAGTGATGCAAGTTTGTTGTTTGTTTGCTTTTCAATTTGTTGACATATTTCTGAGACATACAGAACTGCCCCATCCTATTTATGCTAGCAGTAACTTGATATCACTTACTACTAATACCAAATAGTTATTTTTAAAGAGTTTTCATATGCCTCTCATTGTATCAGATTGTACAATCATTGAACAGAAAGAGAAAATTCTTTCCTTATCCAGATCCTCGGAGATTCCCCAGTCCATAGGGAGCTAGACATGGGCTTTAGCCATTAAGAGGAAAGCATCCATAATACATTAAACAAACTACAAGAATCCTGCGAAGGGGTTGGCTATAAAGCAAAATCAAGTAGGGGAAGAGTAGGGAGCCTATATATCTCAAAGCTGTTCTGAACTGCAGCACATTTTGATCCGTGACTTACACAATGCAGATAAAGAACATTCACTTTGTTCATATACCACTTAGTACACCCAGCTCTTCCAGGCAATGACATCAACTTTAATTTATTATCTGCTTTCTGAGCAATTTGATCTTTTCTCTGCTTCAAGGATGTGGTAGCTGCTTTTGATACCTCACGTTTGAGTCATCATAGGATTTTAATTGTCATACTAATTGTGGTAAATCATATCTCGTGTTGTCTTTTTACTGAATTCTGGCTCCGAGTCAATGTCATAAATGGATTAAATGAGATCTCTTATTGTATTTACCTGGTTGCAGAACATGAAAAAACAGTTTGCATAAACTCAAGTTCCTAACATGCAAAGACCCTCATGATCATTTGAAGATCTGAAGATCCTGTTTGGGACTCGTTGATTATTAATTGACAAAGCTAGAAAACAGATTGTTTACAAAAAGTCTACATCTGCCAAACCCTTCTGACTGAACTGCTTGATAGGAAATGTGGAACGTTATAGTCAAGGGGACAAAAATAAAGGAAATGAAGACAAGACAGAGGATGCAGTCAAAATCTTTTTTTGCTGCTAAAACTGCTGGAAAGCAAAACTATGTCCTACTGCTTAGGCAATAATTTCCACTTCTTATCTTCTTCCCTTTCTTACAACTTTATTTGCATGCAATTACACTATTGCTTTAGTTAGGATCAAAAGTGAGTCTTCTCCCTCTCCTCTTTGGTTCGCTTTGGCTCACTGGTTCAGAGAGGTCTCAGATCAAGTGAATTAGATTCCAAGAAGGATTCCTCACTCGTCAGTACTACATTCAACATTTTCTTGTTAACCCAAGCACTGAAACAGAGGTCATGCTTTGTTAGATGCCAACAGGATGTGCAGGACTGCAAACAATGGGAGATGTTAAGATGCAAGATGTTCTAGATAAAGGGGAGAAATGATACAGAAAAATGCAATTCGGTAAGTATAAAATCTAGCTCTAGATTGGTGTACACAAACACAACATGGGATACAACCAACCAAGACAGTAGCCATGCTGGAAAAGATCTGGAGGATGCAAACAGAAAACAACTCAGGAATGGTCCACTGCTATGGAAATTAGTGCTGCTTATACTGGGATATAAAAACGGGGATATAATCTCTGAGAGGTGTGATATAATGCTCTTTCCCACTTTTTTCACCATCTGTGGAGTTTCAGCAGGTCTGATGTGTCAGATGATGGGTATCGCTTTTCAAGAAAGATATAGACAAGCAAAAGACAATACAGAGGACAAGGCTGAGTAAAGTCAAAGAGATTTGATCTCTGAAGAAAAACTGAAAGGATTGGAATTGTTTTCTCTGGAGAAGAATGCTTGCAAGGCACAAAAGAAAATACATGAAACAGATTAAATACTAAGAGTTTAGAATGCAGCAAAGGGCTTTGAGAAGTCTTCAGAGTTGGTTAAGCCAATACAATGAATTTTTCTGGAGGGTGATGACAACTGTTCAGCATGGTTTTAAGCACTGGTTGATAGAAACTATCAGAAACATCATAGGTAGAGGGATCTTGGCTTGGAGGAAAGAAACTCCAGTCCAGATGGCAGACACAGTTCAGCTGTTATATCCCAGATTTTTGCTCAACAGATGACAAAAAGATATACTACAATTTAATACTTTTCAAATTCTACCAGAAGATCTACATGGGCTTGGTTAGTCCAAAATTTCCACAAGGCATCACACCTACTATGTATGTACAGTCAGTCTTAGATAGGAGAGGGACTTTCTGTATAGGATGTGTGATCACCAGACAGCCCTGGCAGCACTACTGCTCACACATATTGCTGTGTTAACAACACTGCATATCGTGGTGCTAATTTGATGACCCCCTCCCAGTGTCCCCTCCATCCAACTTTCATGTTGCTTTTGGTCAATCAGGTCATTGCTTTTCTTTTTTTTAAACTCACTGTTTCACCTGACCCTCTGCTTCATTTTTCTTTTGTTTTTCTATTCTACACACCTCCTTTGTTCCTTCTATTTGTAGCATTCTTCAGAGCCATGCCTCCTTTCTTCAACACAGTTTGCACCCATTTAAAATGTGTACATGTGCTATCTGCTTTCCCTGCAGCTTTTGCAGCTGGAGTTTCTCCTGCCCCTGCGGCTTTGTCAGAGATCATCACTCTTAATGTCAAACATGGAAGGGCTTCACAATCAACACGGACACGCCAACAACTCTGGGTATCTCACTTACAAAAACAATCCAGCACCATGTCAGTCAGCCCACTTAGTTCTCTGGCTCCTGATCGTTGTAAGTTATGACCAAGCATCTCCAGACAGAGATATGGCCCCACTTCTTGACACTTGACAGAAGCGATGGGGATAAACCAAAAGGAAATCAAATTCAATACCTTTGGAGGAGGTGAGACTGGGTTCTTTGACTGCTAGTGTCTTATAAAAGAGAAATTCTTAAATATTATTGTATTTGAAAGACACCAGTTAATACTATAATATATACACTATTAGCCATTTATACACTTGCTTTGTTTAGGGAAATCTGAAGAATAAAACAGATTGCTGTTACCATCAAAACACTTCAAGATGGATTTAACAGTGCTGACATGCTAATTGTGAATTATACTTCACAACATACACAGCAGAATAATTTAAAAAGAGGAAAACATATTATATGAAATACCACAATGCATGCACTGTGAGTCATCTAAGCGTATGATGACTGGAACAATAGCAGCAGCACAACATAAAGCAGCTGAATTTAAGCTAGAGGGAGTACAATACCTTTTGATCAGGCCTAGTGTATGACTGAGAATATATACAGCTGAACATACACCATTAGATTTCTGGCATAGAAAATAATGTGAATATTTTTTCTCTCTCCTTCTTCCTTCCCCCAGTGCAACCCTTCAAATATATTTGCATTAAGTCACTAAATAAATACAGTCTTGTTTGTAGGAAGAACAGGCAGCTTCAACATCAGTTCCCCAAGCTCCACCGTGAAGCTGACCATACTCCTATTACACAGATGCCTGCTTTTAGCATCCTAATGAGAACTCTGAAGAATTCAATGACTATTAAATTAGCTTTACTGAATGTTATCAGAATGTTTCTGAGGGTTTCACATTATCCTATCAGCACAGGAAGGAAGGAATACCATTCTGTCAATCCAATTATTTTTCTGTTTACTTTTTGCAAGGAGGGGAAGGGTCAAGCCCATTATATGTCTTCCTCAGGGGAAGAAGAAGAAGGGAGTTGTCATCTTTGGGAATTCAGTACCCGTTCTCTGGAACCTGAAGAAAGTCACTTCTGTCAAAGCCTCTCAGCCCTTTCAGTAACCACTGTCTTTTAGTGGTCACTGTAGCATTTCCAGAGGCACTGGATCCCACTGAAACAGCTGCCAAGTGGACACACAGACATACACGATATTCCTCTGTATCCACAACATGGAGCTGGAATTCAACCAAGTTAGTTTAGCCTCCACCTCACATAACAGCACATCATCCCCCAGGTCTCCTCGGAAGAAGCTGTGGAAAAGTCCACATGGCTTCCTCCCTCAGTCGAGCTCTGATGCTCTCTCAGAAGTGAGATGCCTGGATGTGGGGGGGAGGTTGCTAACAGGGAGCCCTCCACTTTCAGGAGCAAGTGCAGAACGCTGGTTCCTAGTCCTTCCGTACAATCATTTCCCATGTTTTACCCAGTAACTTGGAGCAATGTCCAAAGCAGTATTGCAGAGAGTAGTGCACTTCAGTTGTAGTTCCACAGTTACATTATGTGAATGCTGGACATTTTTAAATGGGCATTACATGAACACGTCTCCTTTCTCCCAGCATTCCTCCTTCACATCCCTGGATACTCACATTTTCCTCTAAAACATGCACTAGAAAGCTTTCTGTTACTTTACTCTTGATTTCCATCCTGGTAGTCGTTTCCTCAACTGCTTTCTGAGGCTTAAGCATTAGCAGGCCTACATTGGTTCAAAATTGTATTCAGTTTCTGAGATGTGTAACAACCCTGTTAAGAACAACGCCAGCAACTCGAGTGGGGATTTTTATATATAAATCCTCAGATGTCCCACTGTGCCCATCATTCATCAACAGCTCAGTCAACTGCCCTGCTATTAGAAATGGATGATGCCAGCGAGCATGAAAGCACAAGGCACTCTGAGTGCATATTAACTGAATTAAACTGTAAATGTATTAAACTTCCATGAATTCACAGGTTGATTTTACCTTGTTTAGCAACTAAATTTCTGCTGGGTGGGTATAACAATACCCACATACAAATACATACCTACAAAAAGAGGGAATCAATACTCTCAATACATTGAAAATTTGAAAGAACCAAACCTGCTTAGCTTAGCAGTAATGCAGAAGGATATAATTATTTCTCACAGTGCTTAGATTACCTTCTCTGTTAAAACCTTTTCTTCTGGAAAAACTTAGAGCACAAAGAACAGTAAATAAATATGTGGCAATAGTAATTTACTTACCCATACTAGTGGAAAAAAAAAAATGTTGTATTCAATGCTTCAGAGTACATAGTGCCATAAGATTGCCTCTTATTATTTTTTAAATGAAGCCAAAACCAGTTACCATCCAAACATGACAAATCTCTAGGTGTGTGTGCACCCAGCTAACCTGTGTTGTGACTCTGCAGCGCAAGGTGCTGTATCACTGTGCCCCACAGTAGCAGGGGACCTCAGTGACACTGCTAGGTGACAAAACCCTGCACTGTGTTCATCAAACAGCAGCACTGCATGTTTCACGCAGGAGGCAGCAGCCAGAGGGTGCTACCTTCTTTCAGCATCAGTCAGGTTTGTGCTAGGCAGGTACCACCCTGGCAGAGAGCGAGGGGGAAAGTGGTGGTTGTGCTCCCATCTCCCACCCTCCTGAGCCAAGGAAGGATGTATCCTGCTCCTTACGCTCCACGATGGAGAATTCCATGAGCCACCAGCTGTTGCAGCATCAGGAGCTTTTGGGGGGTGGAGGACAAAGCACAGCAAAGGGATGTCAGCCCCAGGCAACTTGAGAGAATCAGGGAGTGCTTTCCATTTGGTTGCACAGAGGTGAAGAGAAAAAATGAAGGTGAGAAAGAGGAGACATGATTCCAGTATGGCTGGCCTTATACCTGCAGCTGACAGGAGAGCATCTCCCTCTCTCGCATTCATGCCCTCGCTGCCCACCTGTCCTCTGGATGAGCACATAGCTTGAAGAGTGACAGAAAAGATTCCTGTGGACAAATGACTTGGTTTGTACTTTTGGTGGCCGATGAACAGTGCTTTTTTATTTCAAATGAACGAAGTGGTGTTGACTAGTGTGGACCACACAAAAGATGTATCAATGGGCTTAGTAACACCAGAAAATGAATCTAATTCAGCTGAACCACTGCAGAGAAGTCTCCCCACTGCTAGTAAATTAAAGAATGGGATAGATACCATGTCTTTTAACCTGTGAAAAACTAGGACAGGTACTTTCCTTCATACTTCTTACACATTTTTATGTACTTTTATACATAGCAGAGAGATTTGAGTCTAAACTCTGAAGGCTTTGTCAAAGTCAATCCTATGGTTTTTTTCCCATGTTTAGTTTTACTCAGCTGACCTTCCATTGACTTTAATTTTAACCCAGTGAACTGGACTAATCGGAGTTTTGGGGGACCTGTCTCAGAACAGGGGCTTCTATCTTTCCCTCCTCCGGGGTAACTAGAAGCAGCACCACAGTTCCTTTACCTCTTGCCACCCCACAGCAATGATCAGTACAAGCTAAAAAAGGCAGACTGTGAAGCTATTATTTGAGAAAAGAAACTGCAAAGATGCTCATGGTCTATGGTCTGTGGAGATGACTCATTCCACAGCACAATCTAATTTCAAAACAATTACAGCAAAATCAAAATCCTCACACAAAGGAGAGACGAAGCACAAAGTCTGGACCTCTGCTGAGCACATGCCTCTATAAAGCTGACATTACTGCAGAGATCACACTGCCATTTAACCATAAAGAACAACTGCCCGTTTGCCTTAAATTCCTCCATGGAAAATTAAAGGTAAAGAAAAAAGAAAACAGGGCAGCAAGAGTTCAACTGTGAGTGCTTGTGCACCCAATTTGCTACAGCAGTTTAGTTCAAAAAGAGAATTAGGGCTTTCTTCCTTCACTGCAATTTAAAATAAGCAACTCACTGACCAAAACCAATAGATTACCAAATTAATTGGTAACTTTTATGTTCATTATACAGTAACTGAAGACCACACTTTCTGTAAATATGTTCATTACTCAGACAATTATCCAAAACAATTATACAACACAATTTTCCAAACAATTATCTAGGAGGGAGATTATCTCCAGATGAATCATGAACTAGCCTATGAAGTGCTCAATATTTATCGTTCTAGTTGTATTGGTTAGCTGTGATTGATGAAATGAGTCATACATTGTTCTGTCAATTCTCCATTGCAAACTACTTCTAGAGCAAATAGCCATTAATTCTAACTTCAGGTGCTGTAAATATCACACATGTGAGCTCACGCTTCACATTCACACTCCGTGGCAGGAAAAGTCTAAACTGCCCAAAATCTAATCCAGCCAAAATGCCACTCGACTGTGTATGGCACTGCCTGTACTTTCTCTTGAAGCAACATTTGCTAACAGTAAAAAGCAAACAAGGCCAATTTCTGAGAAATATTCAGATGAATAGTCAGATTCCTTCTCTTGATCTGAAACGAGTCACTGATTTGGTCGCAAAACTATCTTTAGAAATCACAGTTTGCCACGTTGCTCAGAAAATTAAGTGGTAACTAGCATGATCTAGGACAATATTGCAAATTGCCAATCGTGCAAAAAACGAAGCTTTTATTTTAGATCTCACTTGATGGGGTTCTTATCTTGAGCTTCGACTAAATTTTCATCTTTTCTTGAGGTTTAGAGTGAGCCTAAGTACTCAAACTAAAGCAAAACCAAAGTAAAAGCAGGCACATTTTTCCTATCTTTGTGAGCAAAAGGAAGAGAAATTATAAATTAGGCTACAGCATCTAAGAACTCTGAGTAAAAATTTTAACAGAGTAGCTGTTCTGAGTCCAATGTTATGTTTTATAATTAAAGATAAAGTTTCAGAGAACCTTAAGAAAGCCAAAAGTCCTGAATAGCCAAATTCTTAGGCAATTTCACCAGCAGTTCTTTAATATTTCTGTATCATTGTATTTCTAGCATTTTCCGGAGGTTTCAAGGGTCATTATGCCAAGGCTCACTGAGGTCCAATAAGTTCTGTGAATTAACTTAAGCAGCAAGGTTTAAAAAACCCTTTGAAGTACATCTCATTTTATTATTTTAAAGCACCACATGCTAAGAGGTTCCAGTTTGATTATTACAAAGGCTTTTCATAGCTTACCCTAACAGCAGTTTCTTCAAAGTATTGTTGGGCCTTATTTTCAGATGATTTTCTCTTAGTTGGACAAATTTGACAATGCAGATAGGCAACTAAGCCCTAGGGCTAGGCATAAGTTTGACTTCTTAACAATATTGTTTCTACAAAGAACAGCATACGAAAAGACAAGTTGCTCAGTGCTCTGCAGCTTCTATTGACTTTAAATTGCAAACTCGTATTTCCTCCTCTGCTTTCACAGAAAAATTTAATTGGTGCCAAAGTGAAAGATCCCAGCATGACCTGTCTGCACTAGAAGCCACTCCAGCTGTGATTGTGAGGAAATTTGTGCATTCAGAAAGTGCTGCAAGAAAGACCTTCCTAATAAGCTGAGGTTTTGATGGAGAGAAAAAGAAGTGCCTGGTTGGCACAGAGAGAGCTGAGACTCCCTTACCCAATCCTTAGAGTCAAGCAAAGCTTTAAAGGCTCCAGTAACAAAACCAGAATAAGGGCTTGACAATCGACTCCTCACAAAAGAGTTCGTAAAGGTATAGGCACTAACAACTTGTGTAGGACGGGTGTTACCTCTCATTAACCTATATTGTGCAGGCATTAGGACTGCAGTTCCTCACGCATTTTTCCCACCTTTCTGACCAGAATCCCACTAGGGGTATGGCTACTTTTCAGTCACTAGGTTTTTGTTTGTGTCATGAGCAAATCCTACAGCTTTAAACCACCTGTTGCTGCTTATAATGAAAAACAAGTCACTCAGCATAACACATTCAACCACCCATCACTGCAGGGTGGGGACACCTTTGGAACTGTGGTGCTGCTGGATGGGCATCCCTGCTTTTCAGACACTGGCCTCTTTTCTCTGAGTGTTGCAAAGCTGGTAATCTGATTAAAATGGATTATATGTGTCAATCAGCAATATGACAACACCTACAGTCACCCTATGTATGGCAACCTGCTTCTCTTCTGATTTTGACTTTATAAAGATTATTCCTTGCACAATAAAATAATTCAGTGACCAAAAATGTAAATAAATAAATAAATAAATGTTAAGCTTTCATTTCTCCGAGTATTTTGAGCTAGACACTAAGAAAAAGAGGCTGACTATTTTTCAGTGCTGCCAATGGAGAGCCACAGCATGAAGGTGAAGAGCAACAGCTGATAAATTACCAGAAAGACAATGCCAGTCCTTCAAAAAAGCAGTGCCTTCAGATGGAGCTGAATGTGAACCTATGCAAAATGTTCTGTGTCTTCTGAGGAAAAACTGAAGCCTACAGAAAATGGTCCAGCTAGAAGAATTTTCCCAACCTTGGGTACTTTTCTTTGGATCTTTAGAGGATTACAGACACATAAAAATATGTCATATGCACATTTAGCCAGAGTAGCAATTTCATCTGCTTATTTTCAAGGTAGGAAGATAAAGATCAAGCAGAAATATATAAGCAATAGAAAAAGCTTTAAAATTTGATGTCTTCATAATTAAAACATAAAATCAAATTATTTCGCTTAACTTCATTTTGAAACCATTTAGTATCACCTCTGCATGCTCAGAGGAGTGCTTTCTGCAACCACAGGAACTAGAAAGGACAGACAAAACCAGATGTGAAAGGTAAAGCTGGTAGACAGGTATTATTCTTTTCTTACTTTTTTTTTGCACAACCGAATTGCCCCAGAACCTGAGTTTGCTTATTTGTTACTTAAGGCTCCTGTCATGCACACTCCTTTCCATCTCAGTCATAAGCAGGGTGCCTGAAAAAGTCCCTCTTCCAGTAATGATACTGGGAGGATGGATAAATCAAAATTTTAACTCTTATGCAGAGGTTTATCCCCCAGGTAGTTTGTCTGAAAGCAAGGAGTTTCATCTTGGCACACTAGGAAGTAGTTCATTACTAAGGAAGAAACAAGATCTCACTGAGCTGCTGTGTTATAAGAGAAGGTAAGGTAAAATAACCTGCAGGATGAGTTCAGGACAACATCAATCAAATGCAAGTAATGGACCAAAGATTTAATACCCTTTGGGATACCATTACTGCTGAAGTTTCTGATCCAATGAAGCATGGATTTACCACTTACTGCAATGGGATTATGATTTCATTGTGTGTTTGTGTTACTCCCAAAGCGTGGAGGACTCAGGTTTTGAAACTTCAGGCACAATTCTGGAAAGAGTGAGAGAAAGTAACTAGTCACGAATCAGAAAATGTAAACAGTGATTACAAAAGGAGCCTTTTCTTTAGCAGGTTTTTTGAACAGAGAAATAGATGGAGATTAAAGTAGGTCAGACTATTTTTTAGTAAGTCTGAAATGTTTTGCAAAGAAGCATTCATTACAATGACATTTTAAAGAGGGTCCATGCCAATTTCAGAAGGAAAACAAGGAAGAGAAAAAGGAATCAAAACACTTCCTTTCTCAATTTGAAAACTGACATTTTGATTCAAACATTTTCATCTAACAGAATTATAAGGTTGTGACTTTGTCACAGTATGGAACAAAACCAGATGCATAACCTGCAAAAAATCATCATAAAATCAATCTGTTTTTTCTTTGACCAGCTCTCTAATTGTGTGAAATTATATCATATCCCTTAAGAAGCTGTCAAGAAATGTCCATGATTCAAAGACATTTTGAAGGTAAGGAAAAAACAAGGTAATTTTTAAAAAATGTAGCCTGACTGATTTTGTAAATACCTTGGCTTGATGGCCATTTTAAATTGCCATTTTCCTCCATAGGTGGAACTATAAATCCCTTCTTGCTACTAGATGTTCAGGAATTGCTAATGATGTCAGATTCAACTTCCTCATTTTTAATTAGGAAAAAAAAAAAAAGAAAGGCCATTTTTGACTCTACCACCAAATTTGTCTTTTCCTTAACTATCATTCTGTAGGTAAGAACAGATTTGTAACTGCTGTTGGACAGGCTTTAACCAGCAGCTTAGTTTTGCTTTCAAAAATATCTATTAATGGTGGGATGGGCACAGAGGAGGCAAATCCCTTTCTCCCTGGCAGACTGAATTTGTGATATTGGCAGGTAGGAATTGGACATTTCTTTGGTCTGGAGACCAGCAACGTGGAACTTATGATGGGCCTAAGTTTTTTTTAGTGGCTCTATCCAGAGAAACCTCAGTTTAGGGAGTCGTTGAGTTCATTTTCAGAGCCACATCATTAGTCTATAATGCTGTGCTACCCCTGCCTGGATGTCTAGAAATTCAGCGCAAGCAAAGTTGGGCACAACTTGAAAAGGTGTGGTGAGAAACAACCTAATTAGGCAGCCTGTCACTAGAGGGCAATGCAACACTGTAGCTGTCCATTCCTGGCACCTCCTTCCTCTTGCAGCCCGTCCAGCCCGGGTTCCAGATGATCCTCATGCTCCCAAGTGCTCCAGCTGCATTGGGCAGCACCTCACCCCTGCCAGCAACCAGCAACGTTAACCTTTGGATGTGGTGCCTCTGGTTTTGTGCATTGTGAGCAAACCAGGTGAGGCTCTACTTGGCAGTGTAAATGAGACCAAACTCATTCTCAATCTAGAGTAAGATATGGCTTAAAAAGAATCCATTTAATTAAACAGAGGGATGCAGGATTTTGCAAAATACGTGTAATGTTCAGTGTGCAACTGGGAGATTGTTAACTAGGTCAGGGGAGTTTTGTATCTAACTGGACCTCCTGGTAAGGTGACGCTGTAGGAGAGAATAGGCAACAATAGAAGACAAGCAAGAGCTCGAGAGAAAATTAAGTTCATATAAGCAAGAATTCCATGTCCAGAGAGAGCAACCAACCAAATTTTGCATGGGCAGAGTCCAGAGGAGATGTCAAATCGAACTCAGTGCTGAGGTAGAATAGGTTTGGTGCTACATGTTACAAGAGCTTGCTCTGAGCTGCTCAGTATTTAAAGCAAACCCTTATTTTCACAGAGAGACAAAATTCTCTTGTTAATACAGATTAAAATTCTGTACCCAGTTATGAATCAAAAATTAACAACTTTATCTAGGTCAGGGCATTGAAAATACATTAAAGTTTTATCCTCATTCACTAAATTTTAATTTTAATGTGGCGTGTCTGACAAGTCTTGTGGGACTACTCATAATCCATTGACATCTTTATGTCATTGGTATCAAAGTCTTATCTTTGAGACTCTTGTTTCCAGATGCCTAACTATCACTGGATTACTTTGTCTCTGCAATAGTGCCACTGTCAGTATTTCAAAAATACAAATGGTGAAATCCCTATCTATAAAGTAGGTGCAAAGGGCTCCATCCCAACTTGTTGAAAAAGAATTTGACTCAGCAAATAATAAAAACTGTTCTTCTGTTAGTAATACCAAGCAGAGACCAAGGTTTGTCCTCAGATCCCAAATCTGCTGTTATCATGCCTGTGACTCAGTAAAGGAAATACTCTATCAGTCTGGGTAGGTAACAAGTCCTGGACTTGTGTGGAAGTGTTGAGAAGGGAAATATGTAGGACAGTAAGACACATTTGCAACACTTTGCAAAATTAGAAGGAGATATTCTTTTTACTTGCAACTGTGTTCCATTACACATACCCACCACTGCCATCTTGCTTACAGATTTCCCCCCATGCACTTGGGTTCAACTGTCCTCGTGTCTCACAAGACCTCCACCTGAAGGTGTTGCACTAGGACTGAAATCTCCAAAGTATCACTTCACCCTGCATTTCTATCTCGGTCCAGAAAAGTTTTGCTACTGTAGAGCTTTAAATTTACATCTTCCTACTGTGATTTTGCACATAGACCAACTTTCAGGCATCAGTAGCCTCTAACAAACATTGTGCTGGGATGAAGAAAGGATAAAATACTTTCAATAAAACATGTTCTACCTGATTAACATTACTTGACAGTGCCCTCACTGCATCCCTGCCTTTCAACACAAAATGCACTCCATTCTACCCCAACCTGTTCACATCACTGTGCACCAGCTTTTTAACCTGAATTTACAGCAAATGTTAAATGCTTTTCCTGTCACCTGAAGCTTCCTGCACTGTTTCCTCACTTGTCTCCTTCAGAACCACTACCAGAAACTGTATGTTCCCGTTACCTTCTTCTGTAAGGCATAAAAAGGTGATGATAAAACCCCAAGAGTATCTAGAAATATTTCTTCCCATTAGAAATACTGGCCTGGTTCTACCTAAAGTAGTCAGGTGGGAAGACTAAATATATGTACCTCACAGCCATAAGGCACTGGTTAATTTTTCTTAAGAGACAGATGTGACCATATGTACAGGTGCTTGGTATTGCCAACTGACCTACTAGTTCAAAGTTTAAATACTATTCCTCAACCCAGTTACAGCTAAGCCCAGAGTATTTGTTCTTCTTGACATGTCAGGATTATGTTTGTTGAATTACAGCCTTTCTTTAATTGAATGGTGGTGCAAAATCTTATCACTTTGTAATGTTAGTCTTTTTTCTCTATCTTGTTGCAGTGCTTAAGTGCTCCCAGTACCATTCCTCCTTAAAAGTAAAGCTCCTACTTGTTTGCTTTTTCATTTCCTTATCCAGTTTTCAGATTGCATTTTCCTGGACACCACAGCTATTCATCCAGGGGAAGGACTAAAGGACAGATTCCTTCTGACATTCTCAGGATGCTGCTGTGAAGACTTCTGGCTTCAAGGACTCATAATAGTGGAAGATGGAAGTTTATTAACAGTTCATATTCCCTTCCTCAGGAAATTACACCAATGAAAGCAAAGTAAATCTATCAGAACCACTGAACTCACATGTATGCATCTACGTACAGAAAAGAGAACAAAATATTTTTTCCCAAGGAAAAAAAAAAAAGGAAGAAATGTCTTTGTTTACAGAGTCTAATTTCAAAGACATTCCAGGATCCATTATCTATTATTTGTGTTTGGAATAATATCTTCAGGCAAGCAAATCAGCCAGTTCTGCAAGTTGGCTTCATTTCATTACTGTCTACATAATTTAGGATGGAAGCAAATTATTTTCTCCTTACTCACACCTTATCACAAAGGTAAATCACTCCCTCCCTCCCTCTTTACACCTGCAGTCAGTCATACTATTATTGTGGTAGGTAGAGTGGAAAACTCTTCTACACTTGCTCATGCATGAGGGTGTTTGATTTAAATAACCAAGTTGTTTAGGTAGGGAGCTACCTCAAGCACACTGCATGTTTCCATAGCTACAGGACCAAGAGGTTCTTCACATACCCATGCCTTGAGTCCTTTGCCACCTAGGAAGCCTCCTGCATCAGGACAGAAACCTAAGCCACCTAAGCAACCTAAGCTTAGGATCATAAGCTAGTTCCCAGCCATCTTTCTCTTGATCTGTGATGGGAATACCATCTTCACTAAAAAGGCAGGAAAGGAAAAGACGAGTTTAATAAACACACCTTCATCTCAGCTATTTTCTTCATTGAACAGATGCCAAAGTTGCTCAGTACAAAGGGTTGTCTTTGCAAGTGAGGGCTAAAGGGCAGCAGGGGAGCTTTTAAACCTCCTGACGTTAGCAAACCGAGAAACATTTTTTAAGCACAGCCCATTCCAGTGGGTGTGGGCAGGGGGGAATTCCAAAGAAGTAGTACTTCAGTGAAGCAGTTGTGGGACACTGAACTGTGCACTGAACTTCGGTACCAGAGTAGTCCCCGAAGCCATAAAACCACACAAAGCAAACAGAGTATCTCAGGACACCACTTTGTTCCACTGGAGCCACACTCATCACCAAGCCCTGCCCATTCAAATATGCTGCTTCTACTCCCTTAAGTGCCTGTATCAGTTGATGTGTGTCACTGGTTAGCATTGGAGTATATCAAACACCAAGGCCATTTCCCAATTCCAAATACATGAGGAATGTTACAGCAAGGAACCGCTTTGATGAACGTTGACCAATACGTGCAAAAAAATGAAGAAAAAAATCGTGACTTTCTTTTAGGTATTAGATATGGCACTTTGCACCAAGAAACATCTTCCATTTAGTTTGTAATTTCCTAGCAGAAGAGGAGAATTCAAAAAGGAACTCAAAGAAATAATTTAAAACTTTGCTGCTCTGTGATATTATTATCAACAGTTTTTCAGCTTTCAAAAGGTCCTGCATAGTAGTATAGAGTAGGCCTAAAAGCAAAACTAGAAAAGAAAAACAACCTCCCTCAATTCCTTAACCTTCACATTAAGGTGGATTTTTGCAATGAATGAATAACCTCTTTCACTTTTAATTTAGGTCTACCCATCAACGTGGCTGTTATTATTCACAGCAGGAAAGCCCTTGCCACACTGCAGCAGAAATAATAGCTACATCTTTGCGTTCTTTTTTCCCCAAGAATTCACAATGTTATTGAAATAAGTCTAATACACCATAGGTGTAGCAGACAAGGATGCTTATAATGGAGGGCTATTTTTATTTCTGTCCCAGCTTTACATAACATGACTGGAACTTGCTTGTGGAAGAAAAGATCATTAATAGCATACCATCTATCCCCAGCATGCAAGGACTCATGACAACCTTGGACATGTTGACATCTATATTTTACCAAGAAGCACTATGCCGTTTACTAAACAGCATAGGCGAGAGAGTATCCTTGATGTTTCCATAATCCACGATACAGTGTTTCCCTGAGAAAATAAAAGCAAAGCAGGGAATTGATCTATTGCCAAGTAAGTCATGAACTGTGGAAAAGCCATCATCATCTTCATTTATGTTCGTCCAAAACCTAGAACAACGGGATGCTACTGCCTGGCTCATGACTGAAACTCTGATCCTGTTGCCACACAGCTAATGCTGATGGAGATACACCATGGGGTCTGCTCTCTTGCATGGCAGGGAAGTGAATTACAGCATCAAGTAAAGCTTTTTTTCTGATCTAATTCCACAGTTCAGTCTTTCAAAGGGACTTCAGTGAGATGCCCAAACCCTGTGCTGTTAGAATGGGAGCTGAGTGTTCATGTCCCCAGGGTGCACCAGATTACTCCCTCCTCACTTTCCATAGGGATATGGAGGCTCCTCTGCAAAACTATCTGAAACAAAATTGGACATCTGCTTCCCAGTCTACATTTTGAAAACCATGTGGAAGGAAACGCATGCAAACATTTTCAGTCTTATTATTCACATCCACACATAGCACATTACATAAAAGTTAATTACAAGGGATGCAAGTGGCCAAGTTACTAAACTGTACTGCAGTCTTCACCTTTCTTGGGGACAGTCTCTAAATGTATTTAGAAGTGTTCAGCTGAACCTCTGTAGCATATTCAGTGTTTCTACCAAACAAGTTATTTGGGATGTATCAATAGCACAATTATTAACATGTAGCCTGCCTTCCAAGACACTTGGTAGCCGTGATGGAAGATAAAGGTAGAGTCATTTTAATGAAAAATGGAATCAAGCAATGACCTGAAAAAGGACCTTCCTGTGAAAAACCTCTGTGTAACCACCTGGGAAATACCTGTCCCCCTGGTTTCAGACTTATAATAGGCTTACTTTTTCCAGATCTATGGGGCTCATATTAAAGCCACGATTTACAGGTGTTGAATTCAGGGCTAAGATAATTCTACAACAGCGGTCTTTGTCCCTTCCTTCATACCTACAAATCAGAAGCAATTTTGGAACTAGCCAAGACTTGAAAGCAAAAGCTGAAATACAAGTAAGACTTAAATGTATAGGCTTCCATTGGTACAGCTGTTTCATCTTTTAGCTATATGGCTCAGGAAGACATATAAAATAAACCAAGTTCTGAAAAAAAGGGCTGTCTTGAAGCATGCAATGAGGCCTGATCACACTCCCAGGAGGCAAGAAGTTTCTTCCAAGAGCTGCTTCCCAGCAGTGGGGCAGATGTGCATAAACCTTAAGGCTGCAACCCACTGAACCAGTGCAAAAGAGGCTCTGTCCCCAGGTGTGTTGTGGAGGTGAAAGAACTCAATACCTCACCGAAGAGAGGGCACCTGGAAGACGCTTTTTGCTTATAACTTCATAGAATCCTAGAACGAAAAGTAAGCTTTTGACACAGTTGTGATGTAATAACTTTCTTTTAGTTTATTCAGAGAAACCCCAAATGATTTTTTTAATTTTTTTTGGTCTGAGAATGTCTTATTTCTATCAGTATAATTATAATGTTGTACATCACTTACATGCATGCATAACAGAAGTTCCCAAACTGATGATTTTACTCATTTCTACTACAATGCAGAGCTAAGTGATTAGCTACTCATTTCTCTGATTAAAGTAGGTAGCAAGAATATTTCACCAAAGAAAGAGGTGTGAAGGGTATGTTGCTCATGAAAAAATGTGTCACAAATGAATTGCAATAATCTTAATATTTGATGGTAATCAGATAAGATAAAGAAATTACAGACATACTTTTCCATCTACTCACCCTGACACCATACTGATAGGTAAGCTGCTCAAAACTTATGTATGAGAGACTTACTAATGAATTATAATGAAGCCTGAACAAGGATATGTGTAAAATACAGTGTCTGCATGACATTTCTTACTGCAGGAGGAAAGGCTTGAGTCAGCAGGAGGCTAAAGAGCTATAGTAATAAAATGAAAATCACAGAATCAAACAATCACAGAATAATAGGGGAAAAACCATCCAGTCCAACCCCCCTGCCAAAGCAGGTTCACCTAGAGCAGGTTGCACAGGAACATGTCCAGGTGGGTTCTGAAAGTCTCCAGAGGAGATTCTACAACCTCTCCAGGAAGCCTATTGCTCTGCTCAGTCACCTTCACAGTAAAGAAGCTTTTCCTTATGTTTAGGTGAAACTTCCTGTGTTCTAGTTTGTGCCCGTGGCCCCTTGGCCTGTCGCTGGCTGTCACTGTAAGGAGACTGTCCCCATTCTTCTGAGAGCCACCCTTCAGATATTTATAAGCATTGATGAGATTCTCTCTCAGCCTCTCTTCTCCAGGCTAAACAGCCCCAGGTCTCTCAGCCTTTGCTTATAAGAGACATATTCCAGTCCCCAAAT
The DNA here is from genome assembly GCA_027560015.1 of Chloroceryle amazona. Classification (NCBI taxonomy): domain Eukaryota; kingdom Metazoa; phylum Chordata; class Aves; order Coraciiformes; family Cerylidae; genus Chloroceryle; species Chloroceryle amazona. The sequence goes on along the minus strand of JANHFX010011750.1, from coordinate 25,144 downwards.
CATCTTTGTAGCTCTCCATTGGATTCTGTCCAGTAGTTCCCTGTCTCTCTTGAACTGGGGAGCCCAGGACACAATACTCCAGAGGTGGCCTCACTAAGGCAGAGTAGAGGGGGAGAAGAACCTCCCTCGACCTGCTGGTCACACTTAATGCATCCCAGGAGACCATTTGCTTCCTTGGCCACAAGGGAACATTGCTATCCCATGGATAAATTACTGTCCACAAGGACTCCAAGGTCTTTCTCTGTGGAGTTGCTTTCCAGCAGGTGAACCCCTAACCTGTACTGGTGCATGGAGCTATCCCTCCCCAGGTGCAGGACTCTACAATTGACCTTGTTGAAGTTCTTTAGATTCCCCTCTGCCCAGCTCTCCGGTCTACCCAGGTCTTGCTGGATGGCAGTACAGCCTTCTGTTGCATCAGACCCTCCTTCCCAGTTTTGTATCATCAGCAAACTTACTGAGGGTACACCACCTCCCTTCATCCAGGTCATTGCTGAGTAAGTTGAATAAGACTGGACCCAGCAATTGGCCCTTTGAGTCAAAAAATGAGCTTTTTGATTTGAGTGACATAAGAGAACTGGGACTCCCAGTGAAAGTCAGCAAGTACAGCACATCACCCACCGGCCCTATAATGAGAGATGAAAGCCCTCTCCCAGCATCATGCTGGCCTGGAACGATGTGAAGAAAACATATTTATTCTAGCTTTGGGCATCACTACCTCCAGGGCTTCAAGCCTCTACTGCAGGGTAGGACAGTTAGCTTTCCTATTCAAAATGTCAAGATAGAGGCTGGAAGCTAAAGCTGAAGAGATTTAGTTTAATGAAACTTCACTGGGTCTTAGACTTCAGTGGTATATTAAGACCTAAAAGTATTTTAACCAAAACCTTGAACTCTAGTATAGAATTCAAAATACAGACCTCTGTTCCAGCTCAAGTAAATGAATGATGCATCAGTTTGTCACTGTTGAGAAATACTGTTTTCCAGGTGCCTGCACACAGCCCTTGGGGTGACTAATTCTCTTTACCTGTTTGAAAATCCCAGCTTCAACAGATGCATCACCGCTAGTATTTTAGCTGGGGTCAGGAGTGCACTTTTGAAGAGACTCTCCTGAGCATTCCCCATTTCTTCATTTTGTTTTTCACTGTGAGGCAATCTCAGAGCACACAGTCTGTGTTCATTTGGGTTGAAACTAAACTGGGGTGCACCGAGTGTGCTCCATCTGCTCATGGGTGTTTATTCAGAGGGATGGAAGTGGATCTCTAAGGTGTTACTGTGGGTGTTGGGTCTCCTGTATTTTCTGCTTTGCTCTGCAGGATGATCCCCACCTGTTAATCCAGACCAACCTCTACATTTGGGAAAACAATCTTTTAAGACAGAAATTGCTTTAACTGAAGGAAACATTTGAACAAATGGGTGTTCACAGAATTTCCAGTGTTACCCTTCTGCACAACTTTACAGCTGTGTAACAGGGGCAAAGAGCATAAAAGTAACTGTGGGACATAGAGACAGACTCTACAAGCATATTGTACCCATAAAATGCTCCTGGTCATTACTGTAAACAATAGCCTCTGAATACTATGATGTAATTCTCGTCGTGTTTTCTGCAGCATCATGAGGTTAGGAGTTCCAGGAGGGATGTGAGTTGGAGGTGAATTAGTTTTGTATACATTCAGATACTTCCATAGATTTGCCCATACAAAAGAGAGAAAAAGAGAGGTGGCTTTGCAGGAAAAATCTTTCAGTGTTAAATATGCTTTCCTATAATTAATTATATTCTTTGGAACACTATTTTAGTCTTCCTTAAAAGAAAGTTGGAATAATAAATGATAAAAAGAAGTATTTATTAAATTATGAAATATTGATGCACTTCCTTTTTTTTTTTTTTTGCTAGTACTTCATTTTTCATTTCAGTGAAAATCTGTTTGATATTTGGAACCAACAAAGAGGCATACATCTGTTGAATATCGATTATTCATATGCAAGCTGTGGTACCTAATTACAATGCATTATTCACAGTACTATCACTGATTACCATGGCTGATTCTTGGTCAGTCATGACCTACTTAATTAGCAGCAACTTAACTATTATATTGTTTGACTTGTATAGCATCTGCCTTTCAACTCTCATCATCAAACATACTCCTTCCCCAAAGCATAGATTAAAACCAAGCTATATTGATCAAATCACAAGCAGGCAGCTTTTGCAGTGCTCCACAAACATACAAATGAAAACAATATTCACAATGTGAATGTGTTACAGCATATGAAAAACTGACTCACTCCTCTAAAAGCAAAACACAATATATCTGAGGAACTTCACCATTAAAAGCTCTACTCCTGAAGAATCTGAAGAGTATTTTTAGATATTAATGTGGGTGTGGGGGGAAAGCCCATATTGCTTTAAAATCTGCCTTTTGTCTAAGCCACTATATCAAGAGATAGTATTATGCAATAAGAACCAAGAAAGGAAAAGAGTCAAAAACCAACTGATTGAAACCAGTTATAGTAATACAATTTCACACAGTCTGTACAAGGTTCTGTCCTAGAAAACTTCAGAAATATTTAGGTATATAGTTTAGTAGTTCATTGATGTTTATGTTCATACTACATGAAAATATAATACTTCCTTTCCAAACAGGCTTACACCAAATTATTCTGTCTTTACCAGTAAGTCTCAATCCATATTCTGTTATTTCTCAGTCTTAAATACCAAGTTCTGAGACACGGGAATCTTGAATAGATGTTCTTGCTACCTGGTTTAGATTAACTGCAGTCCTTTGTGTCCTGCAGTGGCCATTATATCAAAGAAAAAATCCATTTGTGTCCAGAAAAGGGCCTTGGCTGGTACCTGAGAGGTAGGATACTATCTACACAAGAGGAATAAAACAGCAAAGGAAAGCCAAGCTTTTTCCGCAGACCTCAAAGACAGAGACAGTTTCTATGGGAAAAAAAGACTATTTATTTCCAGTGCTGCTTGCAATCTTTAACCCTCTGCTTAAGACTGCCCAAAAACTTACACATAGTCACATCAGTAGGACTTTCCAAACTAATGTCTTGTTTCTGAGGGCAGCCATTAGCAAATATCAGGTGGGAATGCAAGGACAGAGAAGACACACAGTCATGCTTCCCTTTCACATCACCTCCTCTCTTCTGGCACTCTGGGAGCCACTAAGCTAGGTAGGTTACATCATCATCATCACGTTCAATAGGTTGTCAGCCACCATTTTTTTCTATAAATCTCTTGAACTGCCTTTTAACTATTATATTTTGTGCACTGACAAACTCATGCTTCAGTTTATGGATGAATGCTCGGTGTGGTTTATTTTAAACAGCTTTCAGTGGGTATTCCCTAGCTCTAGAAGAGAACTGCAAGAAGCAGGTATGAGTGAAAGGAGGAGAGAGAGGACAAGATTGAAAGAAATCAAATCAGTGCCTCAAGGGACTTCAAATCACAGAGGTTTTTTGATCATATTGGAAAACTTGTCCACTCTTCTCTGTGTATACTTAGCTGGATACCAAATCTTATACAACAACAGCTATGTTACTTAAAGTCTGTGTAAAACAAGGCTTAAATTCTTTTCCCTAGTTCCCAGCTGGATCCTCTACTGCAATACATCATCCCCAAACCAAGACCCTTAATCCTCAGGAAAGGGTGACTTTGCACAGGTATGGCAAGGAAAGGAAAATCCACAACAAGCTAGAGATTAGTTTGAGAGCTTGAGGCTATTAACTACACATGGTAAACAGGTTACAAGTCTCTGAATTTATGTTGGTATAACCTGCATAACCTGGAGTCACTGGCTGAGTAGAAGGTTTAATGTTCTCTCATGTACCAAGCCAGAATTCTTCCCAGGGAAATCTCAGTACACCACAGATGCTATCAAATCCTAAGAAGGTGGTCTCTTAGGACAGGTGAATCTTAACAATGAGAAAAATTAAGCTTTTGAATTTCGTCCTTCTTCTGGCTAAGTCTGGCTGGGCAAGTTCAGTGCCTGTCTTTTAGTCCCATTCCTCTGAAAAACAGCATCATAGTAGAGACGACAGAAATGGAAGGTTGGCATGCAGTAAGGTTGGTTACACTAGTCTGCATACTAAAAGAAAACCAGAAAAGGTCTTTTCTTTCAGTAATTTATTCCCTCAAAGGCCACTTCAGTGGCTGGCAGATTTGTCCTGAAGCCCAGAGTGCCACCCCAAAAGAATACTTCACCTGTAAGGATATACCTGATCCCAACCTCAAAATTAAGATTGAAATACTTCAGCTAGCGACAATGCCATACATATTTAGATTTATATATCAAACACAATGGGGTAACTATTTATCTATAAAGTTCTACGGTCAGATCTTTTTTTCCAGGAATACTAGGAGTTGTGGGAAAACACCCAAATATTTTGATGCTGTTGGCTCACCACCTCTATTCACCTGTCAGGTGCTGCACCATATTTAGCAACTCCCGTCACTGCCACGATGGCATTTGTTATTGGTTTGCCATTTTTGTGCATTCCTGAATATTCTGCAGCTGTTTCTCTGAGAGTGAGTCATCCAAAACTGTTAAATCTGGAAGCCAATCTTAGTTTGGCTCCCAGCAAATTCAACACATATGACGAACCATCAACACTTGTGTGGAGGAGTTCAAGGGACTTGCAGTTAGACCCTACAGGACTGTGGGGAGGCATAGAGCAAAACAGCTGCACACTTTGCACAGCAAGGGTGATCAATAACTCTCCTGTAATCTGGGAGCTAGCCCAGAGGGCCAGCTGGCACCATCTTATGAGCTGCAGTCCAGCTACAGTGAGGGACACATCCCTTAAAATAGGCTTGAGGGGCAAGAAGCATCCTGTCCCTCCACCCACTAGCAAACTAGGAAGAAGTCTCCATTCTGCTGCATCCAGCCATGTATTATTACAGTTATATTACACCAGAATCAAAATCAAATTTAAGATCAAATCTCAGCAAACTAGGACAAAACACTAAGCAGATAGGAATGCTATATACTTCAAATATTATATACAAACATAGAGTTATATAAAATTACATGATTATGCAGATGAAATTTCTCACCAAGGAAGGTGCATTTTAAGTAAGTATATTAGCAATCACTTCAATTTATTTCTAATTGATCATCTTTATCTAAAATGGACTTCAGATGGACATAAATTGCTTCCCTTTGGGATCTTCTTAAACTCCAACAGCAAATAAATTGATATTTGACTGAAAGAATTCTTTCCAACAGCAGTAGCGAATAAACAGTAGCAACATACACATATGAGAATAGAAAAGTTATATTTTGATATTTCCTCAATTGTTTGCTGTAAATGATGCATTTTTAAGATTGCCAGTGATTGTTATGCCAGTGATTGTTATAAATTATTATTTTATTGATTGGTGTTCAGTGGCTTTACCTACAATGATGTTATCAGAGGCTATTTGAATTTTGCCTGGGGAAGGATGGGAGGTAGTTTTACTTAGTTTTATTCTTTTCTCTAATGTAGAAAATCTGATTTGCATAGTAGATACTCTTTCAAGTGGTAAATGTCACTGTCCTATTATTACTTTACATATTTCAGGTTTATAACTGAACTATTGAGTGACATTAGAATATTTTGTATGTCTCAAGCTATTACTATTCTTTGCTTCATAAACTTCTGAATATAATAAGATCTTATTTTGAAGGAGCAGCTTTTAAGCATGACCATGAGGTAAAATACCAAAAGCAACCCTTCAGACTTTTTGTGTAAACAGTAGATCACAAAGTAAACTGAAGTCTCAGGAGTGAATCAATCAGAGGTAACACTTTTTTTTTGTTGTTTAATTGTTTGCTTGCTTTTATAATTTTTAAATAAAATTATATACTTAGAATGTATATTACAGGCTACCCACTGGACAACACATCTTTCTTTCTCCCTCACAGACTTCATCTCCTGCACTACCCACTCCCAAGCCTGTTTTCAAAATGATTTTGCCATCTAGGCCTTTTTCCATTGTACAGGAATGAGGCTAGGCAGCCAAAGATAAACTCAACTACATTTATGCATTCAAATCTGAATTTTACTGCAGCTTCTGCTCTTTTGGTGTTGTTACTGTTCCTCAGTTCCTATTCTTCCTAAAATATTCCTTAGAGCCCTCCTGTTGCCTGGACTGGTAAGGCCTGAGACAATTCCCCTACGGGTCTGGAAGCGGTCAGGAGAGACAGGTTCTGTCCTCTGAGGTTCCTGTTGCAGAACTGGAGAATACAATTCATCAAAGTCTTGAAAAACTAGAAGTGTCAACCTCGGGAAGTTGAGTGGTGATTCCATTACTCGAAGGAGGCAAGGCTGAAAGCTTCATTTTATTGAATTTATTTATCTATAGCTCTGCAGTTCTTAAGAGCTTGGAAAAGCTATGCATGCCTGTTTATGCAGAGGTTGTTCTCAGCCACAATTTGAATTATTCAAGGTGATTTCAAGGCACATGCACACACATATTCTCACACAGAAAGGATGAAATAATGCAAGTGACCAAACAAGGACCCTAAACATATCAGTGAAATGATGCTTCAGAAGAAATGTGAACTTTTCTGTAGGCATTTAACCACCCTGCTCTTTCTAAAGCCAGAGGAACATTAAATCAGAAATCTATTGGTTATAATCATAAAAATTAGGCATTAAGGTAGTCCTGCTTGAATGATGAAAAAACAATACTTTGGACGTAATGTATTAGAAGAAAATGCCAAAATTCATCACACAAACTGTTCTGAACAGGGAATACAACCAGTTATAGTTCAAAGCAAGCATTTCCTGGAAGTTTTACAGACATCTTGAATTATTTAAGCCACTGAGTGCTGGCATACCTTTTCATAATATATCATCCAGTAAGAAATAAACAATGGGCTACAGCATTCCCTACACAGGATTTTACATCATGGACAAAACTTTTCGAGTGGATCTGTCTTCCCACTGATGTGAAATAGACAACAGTTACCGTTTACCATGCCTACAGCTTGCTTAACACCTCTGACACGTAGAAAACATGTGTTTCCCATTCTCACAACCTCAGGTCACAGTGTGAGAAGTTGTAAATTGCATCATGAACCTCACTGACCACAAGGGTCATACAACCACAGTAATACAGAAGTTGAAAATATATTATCTGCTGATACTGGTGCTGATTGCAGTATTTTGTTAACCTGTGGAACCTCATTCAATTTCAAGGGATCTGATGCTGCATGTACTGCAGATCCTTGAAGACCCACTGCCACCGATCACCTCCCTGGAGGGCTGTGGATACCCACATTCAAAGGCCATTCCTGCTGGAAGTGCCTGTGACCAAGCATACATGCCACACTGCAGTGCCACGTGGCTACAGTCAGGCTACCTTGGAAGGTGAAATTGGCATTGCATCATCAGCACAGAGCCCCTCTGAGGTTAATTTCATTTGCTAAAGTCATTGCACTGCTTTTGATAGCTCAGTGACTCCATTTCAATCCAGTCTGATTACCTCTAAGTACCGTCTTGGTTGGATTTGTTCAAGTAAAATAATGTTTAACTGATACTGAGATTCTTGAAAAACACAGCAGTTTAAAGGCAGAAACTTCAGGCTGAGACCAAAACCCAGTGGAAGTAAATAGGTAGAAAGAGCAACCACTGGATCCGTGGAAGAAAAGCACTGGCCTAAGTTTCTATACTGCTTGCATCTGCACTGGGAAACAACAGCCAACACTCTCAAGAAAATATGGCATGGGCACCACTGAGGACCAGCAGCAGGAGCCTGGCAGGTCAGAAGCACCACAAGCCTTCTGAGCATGCATCAGCTGGAAAAGCTGCATGGTCCATGCCTCATCTGGAGACATCCCTCCACACCTTTCACTAAATCTTGACAAATATTGGAGGAGGATCTTCTGGTGGTCAGGAAAGAGGCTTTACCTTTTTTGTTTGGTCGTCTTGGTTTTCTAAATAAGCTTTTGACCAACCTCTGAGTTCATTCCACTTAGAATATTTAATTTTCTTCCCTCTAACATGAGTAGGTCAAGGCATCTGACTTTCTTTAAGTTAAAAAATCGTGGTATCTCAATATTTATGTGTGAGAAAGCACTGTCAATCAAATATGTCAGGGCAGCAGGGCTACCAGAAGGCCAGGACCATCAGGGGCTCCTCATGTTTGGGGCAGCAGGGCAGGACCTGGCAGCCACAGCCCATTTCCCTCCCCCTGACCCCCCAGACAGGAACAGGGCAGCCAGCAGACATTGAGGCAGCCACAGTCACAAACGTTTGGCACCTCTCAGGGGATGGGGACAGGAATGGGCTGAGGCTGGGCTGTGGACCCACAAGTAGGCCTGGCTTGGCAGGGTCCATGGCCAGGCAGGGCTGTGAGGAGCTGGAAACCAGCTCTGCTGTGGCATTGCTGGACCAGGGGCTGATGGCACCAGAGGCTGATGTGGGGTCCTGGGCAATGGGCAAGGGAGGGAGAGCCTTCAGGGGGCTGGGCAGGGATAGTAAAGCCTGGTAGTGCCCTCAGAGCCCTGACAGCATGGGAGATTATTTCTGTAGCTTTAGGCTAAGGGAGTAAAGCATAATCTGTCTTTTCTCCCCAGCTGAGCATTTGCTGCTTTGATGCTAACTGACATGAAGCAGTATCTCCAAATAGGATTTGTTGGTGAACATTTGGGCTGTTTTGAAGAGTGGTAGTACTGAGTAAGGCTGATTTAATGTTTTCTTTTTTGCACAGACTTCCTTTCTAACTATTGTGCTGATGGCAGGGCCAGCTCCAGGCATGAGAAGAGTGTTTCTAGTGTCTAATGTATCTGAAGCAGCAGATTGCTACAGCCAGAAAAACACATGGCCTTGTAGGCTGGCTGTTGAGTCTGAGGAAGACACGTGTAGGAAAGCAGCTATTGCTGGGGAAGAGTGGGTGGAAAGGCAGAGGAGATATTCCTAAGAGCAGGACTCCTAAAACCTCCAGGAATATACTTTCCCTGACAGCATGGCAGCAAAGTCCATGCTGCCAGGGCTTTCCCCCTTTGCTCCCCAACCAAAACCATAGAATCAGAGAATTGCAGAATGGTTTGGAAGGGACCTTTGAAGCTCATCTTATCCAAACTCCCTGCCATGGGCAGGGACATCTTTCACTAGATTAGGTTGCTCAAAGGCCTGCTCAACCTGACCTTGAACACTTCCACTGACGGGTTCCTGTCCCTGTAGGTAGTAGGTGCTGCCTGGCACAGATTCAGTTTTGGCTCTGGCTTGGTCTCTTCAAGACTGCAAAGTTTACTTTTTCATTGTTTCCTGGTGAAGTGTGAAGATGTTGGAACTCCTGCAGACTTAAACTCTCCTACAGATTATTAAAATGTCCACCTTAGTGAATAGCGTGATACAACAACAGTGGATCTACAGAGAGAAACATGCTGGCTCCACCACAAGATGGAAAATTATCCAGCTGGGTAGATTCTGAAGAAACTACTGAGTTTGGACTTCCACAGAAGGAGTAAGAAGAAAATGGACAGGAAAATCTAAGAAACCTTAAGGACCTTGAAAGCTAATCTGGCATTCAGTTTTCAGCAAGACTCCTAATGGGTCTTGAACATATCCTCTTAATCTCATGTCCTTTGAAATTGTGTTCCTAAGCGTGAACTCTAATATAGTAATGGTGTCAAGCAAGTTTCTTCTCGTGTGCAGTAAGATAGTTTACACACAGAAGATATTCTCCCATTCCTCAGTAAAAATTTATTCTGGTGTTTAAAGTTCAAGATGTCTAGTCAAATTGTGAAACCAGATGAACTCCATTCAATTCATTCTCCCTCTCAACTTTCTAATAATCTAATAATTCTCCTTTTAAGCCTGATGGTATTTCAGAGCATTCAGGCCTGGGTTTTTTTCTTCTAAAATAAAAGAAACTGTAAAGCTGTGGACACATTATGTCAGACAGGTGTGTCACCTTATGATTCTGCCAAGCACTAGAGCTGTAAAATAATGTAGATCAATAACAGTAGAGAAATCAGAAGTGGAGGAACACTTTTTCAGTTTGGTTTGTTAGACTCATTTTATATTAAAGCCACCAAATTAGAAACAAAGTAAGTGGCTATTTTAAGAACCTTTTTTGATTGCTAGGGATCTGGGTGAATTAAAAAAAAAAGTTTGCCACAGATAAGTACCCGACTTTTTATGCACTTTTGATGAACTATAACATAGCAGAGTGCACCGTGATATTCTTCCACAGACCCCTCTCCTGATGTTCCCTGGAAGGTTCCCAGACAGGCAGTTTCACAGCAACGTACAACAACCTACACAAAATTAGGCAGCTGTTAATTAATGTGGGATTGTCTTTATCCTAGAAAGTTACCAAGAATTTCCAAACAGGATGAACTCAACATGAAGCAGCACAGAAAAGCAACTAAGATTAACTGAGGGCATCAGGAAACTGAGACTGCTTGTGTTGCAACAGACATAAAGTTTCATTCCCTGCAGAAACAAAAGATTACCATGGTACGGACGGAAAACACAAGCCCATGTT
>JANHFX010011750.1:2846-14564 GCA_027560015.1 Chloroceryle amazona | reverse complement strand
TTTTTCTTCAGTGTAACCTGATGCACACTATCATTCATAAATTAAAATTACCTGAACCAAAGGGACTCTGAAGACAGGCATCCTCCCGAACACTTCTATCAGACAGGACAGGAGATGAGAGGTTAAGTTCCAGCAATGTTAGCTCTCACTCAGATACTTAGAGCAAATTTTTAATCCACTCCCACTTTTCCTAGAGAGAGAGGTTATGCTGCATGTAAGAGCTTTTCCCCTGATGCTTATGCACATTAAGTAACGAGGCAGTGCTCCCCATTCAAAATGCTGCATGGCAGTGCACGAACTCCAAAGAGCCTACAGCCTAATCAAAAAGACACAGAAGGTTATTTTCAGAGGAATACCACAAAAGGATATTCAGAACTAACCAGAACTTCTGTCTTTTCAAAGTCCTTGTCCAAAAGAGATAGTTTCTGCATATTTTACGTAGATAGGAAAAGGAAAGGGAGTTCTAGTGTTAGAAAAGAGTCTGCTGAGAGGAAGGGACAGGTTGTTCTCAGCAGGCTTGAATAGGAACAAACTCACAGGCAAGCTTTGAACCTTACCTCATAATTGGTGTTGATATAAGAAGAGTGACGGTGTGCAAGAAAGGAAGATGATACCCCCTCCCTGAGGCATGCACTTCAAACCTGATTGAGAGAAATTTTTCCCTCGGTATAGTCATTTCTACTTTAGTGGAACTCCAGCATAACAAGCATTTTATATGCACTGCAGAGGGACTGGAATACTAATTTCTAAATGGAAAATGATAAACATCTTCCTATATTTGGGCTTGTGGCTGTGAAAGGGAAGGTAGGCATGGCTGGAACTCCAAATAAAAATGCCTCTGCAGTGATGAAGGTATTAAATAACCAGTAAAGACACAAGTTCTTTATGACAAATAAATCCCAGATTTTTCCAGTCATCGCTCTTGATTGTGCTTTTGGATATTCAAAAAGTTATTACAACCCAAATGGCAGAATATATTTGAATAACAAATTCCTTAATATAAGGATATAATTGTGTATAAATATTTGCCTATCACAACAGTGTGCTTGAACTATTGCATCTTTAAAATTATATTAGCTACCCACATATGTCAAACTTGAAGTGAGATTAATATAAGCAAGTCTCTCATTAACTCCCCTTCCTGCATTGTGAACATATTTCAGAAGGTATGAGGGTTAATTTGGATAAGCTGACAAAATGTTGGTGTTTGCCTGATTTATCTCTGGAGTCTGAACTAAAAGCCTCATAATCCTGAAACTTTGTTCAATTTAGCAAGGTGTTCCTGATTTCTTAGATCACACAGAAATGAATGTGAGTTCCTGACATCCTCATGCCCCAGGCAGGGGACGTATAGACCCTGAAAGATTGGATTTTTTGTCTAAGGTGTTTTTATCAGCAGTCACTTTTCTACCATGCCAGTCTTCAGGACAGAAAATCACATTTTTAATGAGTCTTTTTTTTATTATTTTTGAACGTTGGTATCATAAATGACACCTTTTCTGCCTGCCTATTTTGAAAGCTGCAATCTAGAGATGCACAAGGCAGGTTAGATAAGTTTCTCTTCCTTCTCTCAACCAGCATAGGGATGCTGGCCATGAGACATATTGGTAACTTTATCATAAGCATCCTGGGTTTGCTGACACCTAGTTCAGGAGGTGGCAGTAGTTTCAGTCTGTGGTTTAACCAGACTCATCTGAACCACCCTCAGTGTTTCTGCAGTAATGATAACCTTCCTTCATTTCTTCCCAGACACGTTCAAGGCTGTTTCCATTCTAATGTGCAAGTATGATCCTTGTAGGCAGTGAACAGTTCTGAACTGAAATGCACTAATAAAGTCACCACTGGCAATTTAAAGACACCCAAGTTTTATCAACTGCAGTAAAAAGAAATCAGTCCACCTAAGTCTGTAGGGGTTTATGTTAGTGATAAAATAGATTGGAAACTTACAGACTATTACAGAAAATGGGATTTTTTTCAAGATGCTGCTTTTTTTGCTCGGAAGGACCTCTTCATCATACAGCCACATGAAGGACAACTGGGAAGGAGTTGCTTCTGATTGATTTACCTGAACTTCATATAAATTATAACAGTTTCTCACTTCACATCTGTCATTCACTTCTGCACTGGTAGCACTCTACACCCTCACCTATATTCAAGGCTTGGTAACTTTTCTGAATGTGATACAAAATGTATTTGGCAGAAACCACTCCTTTTATTTAAAATCAATAGCAGTCCATGCACTTCACGCCCATAGATACAAGCACTGTCACCTAAATGACAGAGTAAATAAAATTATCCTGTAAAATTTAGTCTTAAATGGATGGTAATTATTCAGGACGTCCCAAGGCATTTCGTGAGCAATAAGCAAAAAAGGGAAAATAACCTTGCTTCTTAATGCATATATTTAAATTCCAATATCTTGCCTTAAAACAAATAAAATAACCAAGCAACCAACTGCAGAATAAATCTGCTGAAAGGCACACAGAAAGTCCTCTGCTTTCCTATCAGGTTGACAGTAAGTCTTAAGTGAAGAACATGCATCTCTCTTAAGAGGGACCTATTGTTTTCCTACCAGGTTACACATCTAAACTAGCACATGAATGAACATACACTTGTCATCGTCATTATGAATTATGTAGAAAGAAAAGACAGACTGTGCCTCTGTCCTTCCTTAAGAAAAGATTATATTTACATGAATTTGTTCATGGCTCAAGCCATTTCTTTCACATGTCTTCAGCTAAACAGTCCTGTTGTCTCTTCATTCCTCTTGCAAATTAGACTGTCACTAGGTCATGCCTTGCTGTTTAGTTATTTTTAGCCTTCTCATTACACCTGGAAATGTTTGCAGTTAAAGTGCTGCCATCTGGAGTTGTTAATGGCGTGCTGGTGGAAATGTAATCACTGCATGACTTTGTTCTGCACTTCCCCAGGGTGCAGAAAAAAGTGATACTCTTTTAATTTATGGTAGTTTGTGCTTACAGCTGCTCATCATCAGATGTGATAATATATATAATTTAGTGCTCTCCTTCAATATCTTGCCATCAAAAATTACCTTTGACGTGTCAACAGTTGCTACCATCACCAAAATACACCTGTAGACACTAAAAATAGCTTTAGTGAAACCTGTTTATTTTTTTCTATGAATTACAAATTTAGCAGCCTTTGAAATCAAGATGCAATTATATTTGTCTAAGGAGCAGGTTCCTGTCTAGTTTGTATAGCCACTAAAAATGATTTTGGAATTCAAATTTATCTGAGCTTTTCACTCACTTTAAGCTGCAGAAAGGAGATTTTAGCTGCATTATCTGATTTGTCTCTGCTATGTGATAGCAGAGAATGAAGTATTATTGTCTTAGCTACAGCAATTTATAAACCAGGACCCTAGACTCTGCCTTCCCACCAGAGGCTGTTCAGGCTTTGCAAAGGAAACTATAATGTAGGTGCTTTGCTGTTTGTGTTTCATTTTAACGACAGTATTTTACCAGGGAATAACCAAAATCGTGCTCATATTCAAAACAAATGGAGTCTTTTTTTTGCATTTAAACAAGTTCTTTTGACACAAAGGAGACTTGGGCTTTAGACTGGGAAATCAAAAACAAAAACAAAAGCAAACAAACAAACAAAAAAAACAGAACAAAACAAAATAAAAAAAAAATAAATAAAACCCCCCCCTCTGAATTACAGAAGAAGAAACACGAAGAGCTTCAATATGCATGTAAATGAAGCCTGGTGTTCAGAAGATCTGTAGTTTAAGGTGATGAGCAACATTATCAGTCACAGCTCTCATCATTCATAGAATCATAGAAAACCTTGGGTCGGAAGGGAGCTCTAGAGGTCATCCAGTCCAACCCCCTGCAGTAAGCAGGGACATCCTCAACTAGAGCAGGGTGCTCAGACCCTCATCAAGCCTGACCCTAAACATCTCCAGGGATGGGGCCTCCACCACAGGACATTGGCTCAGATGTTTTTTGCCGAAGATTCTCACTTTGAGGAAAAATCATCAGTTACCATGTGTGTAAATAAGTGTCTGGTATGGGGAAAGCTGTTGCTTTACAGAATGGAAGGAGCCTTCACATCCCAGATAGGGAACCAGAGGTTATCTAAGCTGCAGCACTCACATAGATGCTCCTCATCCTCTCACACATCAGTGTTGCCCAAGGAGGGAGAAGTCTCCAGCTGTCCTGGCACAACAGTATCCTTGATGAGGCTCAGGGATACTCCCCTTCCATGCCACAGCGGCATCCAGCTCTCAATGATGTTTAGTTTCTACACTTAGGAGACAATGCCAGCTGTGGATTTATGAGTCTTCTCTTTCTCATCCCTCACACAACATACATTCCATTTCAAAAACACTGTGGGAGAAAAGCAACAGTGAAGAGAAATCCCAGTGCTTCAGTTTCAGGGGGAGCCATAGGAAGCTGGGCTGAAACTAGGCAGTTTTGAAAAGCAGGCCATGTTGTTAGGCAGCCAAACTGGAAAATTTTGGACCCTGACTTCTATACTAATGTACACATTTCACAAACAATTTGCCAATTCTACTTCCAGCATAACCTATATGTTTAAGTCACAACTTATTTGAAAATGCAGACCTTACTTAAAACTCTAAATATCAACCAGTCTGAGAAACAGATAATGGACATGTATGGATGAAGGCATATGTGACTTTTTCTAGATACTACGTTGATGCAGTTGCAAATTTCCATATTGTGTTACAGGAAAAAGCCTATCATCTGTCATAGTCACACAAAAATAATTTAGAAAGCTGTCTTTGTAGTATTTTTCCTAAACAAACCTTTAGTACCTCTCAAATCCCCAAATGTTGTTAATAAAAATGATGATAGCTCAAAAGAGGCAGACCTAAGCTATGTTTTCCATGTTTGCTTTAATGATTTGCTTCTATCTCTGTGTTCCTTACATATTCTTTTTTTTGGTCTCAAATTCCATCCATATACAAGCTAAAGGAGAATACACTTATAGAAACAGGGAAAAAAACCCACTTTTCTAGAGCAGAGATGGCTTTATTCAGAAAAAGGCTACTCTGCAGATGTGACTGGCCATTGAGATGAAGGTGTTGGGAATGCAAGTGAAAATGCAAGTGTTAATGTTAATATTCTGCCAAGAGATGAACAAGGGGACTGATATTTATATTAGAGGATATGAACACAAAAAAAACTTGTGAGGAGACATTAGGTTGGACATGTGGAGAAAGCCTGTATCTACATACCCCAGTTCAGTATCTACATACCCCAGGAAAAGAAATAGAAGAGAGACTGGGAGCCTGTTCCCACTACTAGAGTAGCAAGTTCTAAGGTAATACAAAGAAACATCTTTGCCTGAACTTCTTTTTCCACATTTTCAAAACACACACCTGTAATTCTGCTATCTTTGGACCACAGCTGCTGTGCTTTGCACACCAGGCTTAGCCCAAAGAAAAGCTATGAAATGCTTCTTTCCAGGAAAAATGCAGGTACAGCATCTTAACAGGATATGCTAGGATAAGGAGGTTGCATTACAAGACCGGTGACAAACTTTGGCTTTATAATATCAGTATGAAAAAATCCACTGTGTTTTTACTGTATTCTGAGGTTTGTATTCTTAAAGGTTTCCTTTCTGAGAATGATTTTGGGCCAGCTGTAAAATCTGTCATAGGTTGGCAATCAGAATGTTCAGATGACCATGTGGGCAGCATGACCACTATGGTTTTATTCAAGATACTTAAATGCATTTTTTTTTTAAATCTAAGTGCAAGAATGCAGTGTAATATTCCAACCTCCTATCATTGCTTCAAAAAACAGGGAAAAGTTTTTATATGCCAGGTGGAATCGATGACCTTGTGAGAACTATTTACTAATATAAGAAGCCATCTGAGGATAGAATATTTATAATAATTGGGAACTTAATTAGATATCTGGCAGTGCTTAAGCAACTAATTTTATTTTTTTTTAAAGCCAGATTGACTCAGGTCACCTCTCCAATGAAATGAGAAAAGCAGTAGCAATGTTTTCTTTAATGAGTTTTCAAAACTAAAGCCTTTAAGAATAATTTAACTTTTAAAACCAACATTTTGACAGAGAAAAAGGATTTCCTTTTGGGTTAATTTACATCAAAATTTCAACTGTGGTTGAATCCTAAAGGAAATAAAGGAATGTCTAAGAAAATAGACTGTGTAAAGGAGAAAGCTAAAATTGTCAAAAATAGTTTTGAAGCTTCCTCTACAAAAACGAAGGCAGTGGGAACACGGCCACGTGTACATTACCACTTAGCATGTCCAGGAGACAAAAATGCTGTTGAACATTTGGATCACAAGAGGCTGGAATCAGATGGGCCGTTGTCTTCCTCCAGTGATGCTATGGAAAGACTAATGCATCTAATATATCTCAGGGTACAGGGTGCAGGTACCCAGGCACTGACGGGGTGGCCTCTGTCAGGAAGGGGCAGGGCTGCCCTGAGCCAGGCACAGACAGTTCCAGCCTACTCTGACCATTCCACTGCTGGGCTCAGCTGATCCCCTCAGCCAAGATGGTCGTGCCTCTGGGAAAAAGGGATTAAGAAAGGGCAAAATGCCACACGGCAGTGTGAGGAGTGAGGAAAATCAGGGAGAGGAACAGCCCTGCAGTCACCAAGGTTATGGACTGACTGCAACCCCCCATTCCCCAGCCCTCTGCACAGCTCGGAGTGGGGAGGAGAGGTGGGTAAAGGAGTTGGAAACTAAGGAGTGAAACTGAGTCTGGAAAAGGGTGGGGAGGTATGGCTTTAATTTTTGTATTTGTTTTTCACTACCCAAATCTATTTCACAGAATTTCCTAGACTAGAAAAGACCTTTAAGATCACCAAGTCCAATCATTAACCTAACACTGACAAGTCCGCAACTAAACCATATCCCTAAGCACTATGTCTACATGACTCTTAAATAGTTCCAGGGATGGGGACTCACCCACTCCCTTGGGCAAGCCATTCCAATACCCGATAACCCTTTTAGTAAAGAAATCCTTCCTAATATGCAATCTAAACTTCCCTTGGCACAACTTGAGGGCATTTCCTCTTTGTCCTCTCACTTGTTACTTGGTTGAAGAGACCAAGCAATTTTAATTGCCAATAAATCAAATAACTTTTCCACAAGTCTGTTTTGGCCAGTAACTGGTAAGCAATCCCGCTGTCTTTATGTCCATATATGATTTTTTTATCTGATTTTCTCCTCCTGTCCTGTCGAGCTGGGGGAGTGAGTGGCTGAGTGAGCATCCTGCTGCTCACCAAGACATTATAACCCACCACATTCAGAGTGGAGGAACCAAAGAACACCTCTTGCCACCACCTCCAGGCTTCCATCCTGTCACACCACAGGTATGTCTCCCCCTGTTAATGCAGGTCGAGGTAACAGCAAACAGCATAAGCCATTCCTGTGGCTGGACACCTCTGAGGAAAGAAAATTGCACTTTATCATCAAGAAGCAACTGCTTTTTAGTTCTGCACTGCAAGTACTACTGATGAGATGAACTTTTTGAAACCACACAGAGATCAGTACAGCAGGAGGTTAAGATTCAGTGCTTGTTTTAACCAAGTTAGGGGATACAGAAAAACTACTGTAATATATAGAAGCATCTTTTTCTACAAGTAACTCTAATTTGAAATTCTATAAAGCACCAGGTAGGGAAAATAAAGTTTTCTACTTGCAGATAAGTTAACTAACCTTAGTAAACAGACAAAAAAGTACAGTTTTAATTTGGGTGTAAGATGTGTGTACATGCTACTACTACATAGTAGTACATTAAAAATAAAAACCTTGCCAACTTCAAAGCCCTTGCTAACCCACAATCCTTTGTGTTCCTTTACATACCCTGGGGGACACCTAAGCTTTAAAGTCAGAAAGCACATGCAAATTGATTGAAACATGAACAGAAACTGTACAAGGTCAGCAGAGCAAGGTGGAAGGGAGATCTCTCTTAAGTATTGGGATAGAAAATCTATTTTCTTAAGGAGAGGTTCTGTTTATATATAGGTTATTTTATCCCAGTCTTTTCACCTTTCTTCACTTGAAAGTGGTTTTTATTTCTCTTTTTCAGTTTGTTTAATCCAATTTCCTCTTGAAACAATTTCTATTTATTGCTGATACATACAGTTTGCTACTCTCTCCCTTTATTTGAACACAAATGCTGCACTTCAGTGGCCTGTCTACTAGTTTCCAACTCTACTTGTCAACTTCATGGTATGTGATCTCATGTTTTTGAAGCAACTAGTCTTAAACCATGGAGAGGTATCAATCTATAGCAATCCTTCAGTATATTTCATCCCACTGTGAGATGCCCTCTTAGCTTCAATTTATCTGTGCTGTCTAATATACTACAGCCTGTAGCTAGGTCTGTCTAATCTGTCTTCATAACTCACATCCTCGCAGTCCTAAGCGCTTACACAGTTCTTCACTGCAGTCTCTTCAATCTTGACAGCAGGTTTTGTAATATGGGAAAGAAATTGCTCATAGCATTTAGAAGTTGGGTGAAGCTCAAATTAAATGATTATAGGTTTTATCATAAACCAAGGACTCATTGGAAATAGTTTGAATTACTCCTCATTTTTACATATTCTCAGAGAATTTAATAAAGATAAAACTATTACATTCAGTGGATAGTAGCTTTTGAACATTTTAGAGGAAAGTGAGGAACTTAAAAGTAATGCAGACAATTTCTTCAGTAAGCACCATCAACTCTTCAATTGGATTTGAGTCTACATGCTATAAATTTGAGCATTAGCAACAAAAAATCTTGCAAAATATACACATGTTCAATGTCAGTATGAAACTTTTAGATTTCCAAGGACAGTAATGTCAGTTTTCCCACACAATTCTAACCATTGCAGCATTTCATACAAGGACACACCTGGGAAACTTCATTTGTGGTGATTAAACAGCACTGAAGTTACATTTTCATCTGACTATGCAGCAAAGCACTGAAGTGGTACTGATATGGCACTCACCATGAGGGGGGATCCAGTAAGGCAGAATCCCAGACCCAGGAGCTGACTACTCTACAGGAATTCAATACAACTTGCTTTGAAGTCATTAAAAGAAACATCTGATCTACCAGATTGAGCCTGGAAGGTTTCTGGAGACTGAGAAGTCTCCAGAGCTGTGAACAAGGTGAAGGCATTTTATCTTGCATTCTTCAACTCATTTGTATTGACAGAGAATCCCATTTAAGTCCTATCACAACACCAAAACCAGACCCTCCCATCCCTACATTTGTCTCACCAAGTGCATGCTACTCAGGTGGAAGAAAGCTCCATCACCATCCCCTTGTAATACCTACTTCCAGCAGCACCTTCAGCCATTTTTGCACATACACACACACACAAAAGTGCACAATCACATTTCAAAGATTCACGTGCAAGAAAATAATGCAAAATGCTAAAGCACATCAGTAGAACCAAAACTGCCTTTTATAGATCACACAGATATTCTGGGGAAAAAATGTCTCGTGACCCTCCAGTGCCACTTTGGAGCTTGCTACACTGAGATGGAAAAAAGACTAGGAATTTCTGCAAAATGAAGCAACTGCAAAGCAGCTTTATAAAAGCAAGTAATTATAATAAAATATTTTTAATGTTTAATCATCTTCATCACTACTGAAGTTATTCTTTTATAGAAATTCCCATAAGGATGAGATCTGAAGTGACTCCTTGACTGGATTCCCAGCAAAGATGAAAGCATAACCAGAAAGTGATTAGTTAATGGGGGAAAATGGGAAATGGAAATAAATGGAGTGAGAAAGATTTTGAACCCCGGTTGAATGGATAAAACTGATGTGACCTGAGGCACCACTGGACAACCCAACATCTCACAGAAACCTTACATGTCTTTCAGACAGTGGGGTATTATTCTTGCAGAAGAAAATGCTGTCATGTCTGTGCTTTGCAGGCTGGTGGATGTTAGTTTCAGTGACAATGAAATTGCATGTAATCTCTTCTGATTACGCCAAAATTGCTAGGATTTGCAAGAACATATTTGAATTCATACACTGAAAAGTAAATCAAGCTTATAATTTAGGCACCATAACTTTTGTAGATCTGACATCAGCCCATTCTGAATGAAAGGTTTAGAGAAGCTATTTTTGGATACATCAATAAAAAAGTTTCCCAAGGAACTGTGATATTTATGTGGAGGAAGAAAGTCAGTTCTGCCTGCATAGATAGGAACGTTCACTCTTTATCTGAAAATGGGACTAGAGATTTTGAAATAAATATTGTTTCCTTATGCTAATGTTATTGATCAGCATCAGATTTCTATAGCCATGATGTGTTGTATGAAAGCAATCAAGAGAAAGACTCTGTGCACTTCAGTCACAGCTTCCTTGAATTACACCAGTACAGGACAGTGATGATTTCCAAAAGTTCAGAAAAAGACCTAAATAAATATCAACCATAATCACAGAAAGGGAGGTGGATACTGAAGAAATTGAGGTGGTAAATTTACTACTTGTATTTTTAACATAATGCTATTTATCAATGCCAAACTGTCACCTGAGAAAATGGAGAACTGCCTTGCTTGCTTTCCCCAAGGGTTCTGCTTCTACAATACCTCAGTTTGACTTTAGAGATGATTCAATAAGATTTCTAGAGCTGAATGGTTGAACAAGCCAAACAATCTCCTGTGGTTTTTTCATTCAATATTATTTAATAAAACATTAATTTAATTAAATTTCTGGGGAGTTATAAAATCAAACAGTAATCAGAATACCTTTAATACGCTGATCCACCATGTTAAATGAAACGAGAGAACATTTTTTGTTTCCAATACTACTGCATCACAACAGCTGTTTCTTTGCCTGGTTTTACACAGGTTTTGAACACCTGCTTAGGCAGCTTTCTTCAAACAAAAAATCAGATCAATGGATTCAAGTAGAAATATATATTCTCATGGAAGATGATGAGATTTTTATTCCTACTTTCACAGGAAAGCATTGGAAGTTAAATTTATGCTTTCTCATCATCAGGACATCGTCTTAAATTCTTGCCATTTAACCAAAAGGTGAGGTCAGTGGCAGTAAGTAAAAACAACCGATATTCCACTAGAGAGAATCAAACAAACAGTGCCAGAAATCAATTTCCAGAATCTTGGCTGACAGCAAAATAACTGTATGTCTCTCCTGTGGTTTCTAGTTTAAAATCTATGTCAATGCATCACACACAGTCCTGCAGCAGCTGACTTCACTAGTGTCCCTCTCCTCCCTAGAGCACTAGGGATCAACACCCACGAGCAATAACCTGACTGTCTTCACATTCAAAGAGCCTCAAATGTTAGTCTATACTCATTGGAGCCTATACCCATGGGAGTGGAACAGGTCCCTTCCTTCATTTCTGGTCATGAATGGGGTTTCAGCTGCAGTGCTGAATGGTGCATAGGGCTGTAGGAGTTGGAGAAATGAGGGCCATGCACTCTTGTGAATGTCCTGCTGTTTCCTTTGCCACGATACTCACCTAAAATCAAGCAAGGACTAGAGACGAAGCAAGGCGTGAGAGACCAGAACTGTCACAGATCTTAGTTACCCCTCCTTAGCTCAGCAAGACAGGAGAACAGGAGTTTAGCAACAGATTTCCCATGTGTTTGCCCTCTCTTATTTCCCCATTCAGAGCAATAGTGATGCCAGAGAAGACTGAATAGCATACAGAGTAAGTTCCATCCAATCATTCCTGGCTATGAAGAATGTTGCTTTATTAGAGTGGATTACA
>JANHFX010011747.1:0-12987 GCA_027560015.1 Chloroceryle amazona | reverse complement strand
AGCGGAGTCTGTGCAGAGCGCGGCATTCTGTCTGTGGCATTCCGCGGAAAGATGCCACTTGGGAGGGTAAAGCAGCTTCACCTCGTCTTTCAAAATTTTGTATCATGTCTTTCCACGGGCCCTCAGGATGCCTTCGACCCGTTAGTAGTGTGAGTGAAATAGCGCAGCCTACTCCACCCTCGCTCAGGTGGACTTTGCCACCACCCAGCCCTGTCAAAAGCAGTTAATCTGGAGACAGAGATTGTCTAAATCTAATCTAGAGGCAGAGCAGGTTATCCTGAGCCCATCTCTAAAACGTATATGCAACCGGACTCTTCATCACATGTACAAAACTCTCTTCTAAAGAAACAAGTTAATCCCATCTCTGATAACCCTTAATAGCTCTTAATAGTTGTTCATCCATCTTAAAGAAGCTTCAGCTGAACTATATTTCTCTAATGTATTTACAAAAATGGTAACAGCATCCAGATGTCCACTGTCATGTCACCTCACTCCTATCCACCAGGTCAGCTGGAAGTTAGACTGGCGTTACAGATGAAGTTCCCTTGCAGCCTTTGCTTCCTCTATTAGCTGGGGCTGTAGCGAGGAGAGAGGTTAGTCAGTAGGAAACAATATTCTTGGAAATCTAGATTTCCTGTTGCTGGCAGGGGGTGGTAGGTTTTTTAATGACAGCTGCTTGCTTCAATGAAGCAATTTAGGAAGTCCCTCTCCTGTTTTTAAAAGCCTGTAATTGCCCATCAGACTGCAGCAAGGGATATTTGGTTTTTTGGGGTTTTTTTTGCTTTTTTTTTTTTAAACAAACAATCAAAGCAAGATTGTAGCAGCATAATGAAACTTCGCTTACAGCTGCCTCTAAATTCTCAGGATTTCTGTTTTGAAATATTACCACTGCATACAGTCAGCAGTTCTAAGCCTCTCCTTAAGCATAACTTCCATTTTACATCATGTGATTTTATAAACAAATTAAAGAGCACTTATTTTCATAATTACAATGTTAAAATAACTGCTAGTTGAACGCACCCATCTTTGTGCCCAGTCAAGCCTTTGCATGCTTCCAATGTTGATTTGCAAATCATTTGGAGAAGTGTGTGCAGGGAAGACTCGTGACTAAATATCAAAAATGCTGAAAAATTCTCCCATCAGCTCTTGGGAGGGTTCGAAGATACAAGAAGAGGCAAACAAGATGGTCACGTTATGAAAAAGTGTCGCTGCAGGGAACAGTATTGAATATATTCCTTAAATATGTTAAAATAAATGTATGCCATATATAGAGAATAATAATTTAGCTGAAAATAGCCCATGAAGAAAATGAAAAGTAAGCTTTTTTATCTTGTTTTAGCTATCCCTGTGTTTAATCTTTAGCTTCATCAAGAAAGATACCTGCAAGTTGGAGGGAAATAGGAAAGAGAATTCCCTTTCAAGTTTCCCTTCAAGGGAAGAACCCAGTATCACGTGGCTGGAAGACTTGGCTTAACCTCAGTGCCCAGAAACAGAAGAGAATTGGTCCTGTGAAGTTCAGCCTTAAGCAACTTCTTACATGAAGAAACTCGTAAGAAATGGTGAATTTGAAGATCTAGTCCCAACATCTGCTAGAAAGAACTCTCTCTTTTCATCTTTCTTAGACATCCAGGAGTTTCCTAAGAAAAAAATTCAAGTACTCCACTGCACCTCATGTGCAAACCTCTCCCCTATTACACCTCTTCAGCTTTTCATCCCCTGCAATACCACAGAAGCTTCTTGGTCACCCTACACGCTCACGCCTGCAGCAGCAGCTGACAAAACCAACAACTGCAGTAGTACCAACATGCTCCTAACTGCGTTCAGATGAGCAGAAAATATTAACCAAAAAAGTCTGGTTAAGTTCTCCTGAAGTGTAAATATCTTTTGTATCTCCTCACCAGAAATGAGAAGCAGAAAGGCATAGAGGCGGAATGAGTCTGTGCTGGTAAGGGGAAAGCACAAGCATCACTACTGTCAGAAAACCCAATTAAACCCAAACTGTTCAAAACTGACACAAGTGGTACCTCCGAAACCTTTGTAATACAGCCTAGTCTTTTTAAACAGACCTTATCTGTGGCATGTTCTATCCATGGAATAAGCTCAACAACCTTAGGACTCAATGCTCAGTGCAAGAGTGAGCATTAAACCAGGCAAAAGGGGTAGGAGCTAAGTGCACATAGGAGAAATTTCACTGTATTATTACCACTGTAGAGATTTTTCTCTTTTTTTCTGTATATAAGTATTCTTTTTCTGTAATAATAGGATTTGGACTGTTAATGACTTTTGGATTAGACTGCAGATTCTGGGTATTCAACTGAATATTTCATTGTTCAGTTTTGTATACAATAAGGTTTTGGCTTTGTTACAAAGTGCTTCGTCTTTTCCCATTAACAACATTGAGTGCAACACTGGTGTTTAATTAGTTTTTCCAGTGTCCAACCTTCAAGTCATTAATCCTTCCAATTTCTGTTTTATATTTCTTCTTGTAGGAGACACCACCTCAACTCCTTTGGCCTTTTTTCATAGTACAGCTGCAA
Source organism: Chloroceryle amazona (assembly GCA_027560015.1). NCBI lineage: Eukaryota > Metazoa > Chordata > Aves > Coraciiformes > Cerylidae > Chloroceryle > Chloroceryle amazona. The sequence continues at coordinate 10,450 of JANHFX010011747.1, read as the reverse complement.
TCACCTTGAGAAAATAGGAAGGAAAGTAACTAATGCACATTATTCTTGAATTGTTGTCATCGGAGGGAGGTATTTACACCTAGAGCCTTTCAGGGCCAAATGACACCAATTCTAGTGCTTGTTATTGTTTACAGAAGATACTCCAGTTTATGCTGCTAAGTGTATTTGCTTTTTCCGCAGCACCGTTGCCTAGCAATCATTTCCCTATCCTGTACCTGCTCTCAGTAGTGAGCTTCATGTTTATTTCCACAACCACTTTCTTCCACTCCTTTCCAATGTATAAAGACCATTTTGAATTCCAATCCTGCCCTTGTACAGCTCAGGGTCATCTGCAGAATTAATAAAAGTACTTTACATTTCTTCATTTGAATATACAGTGATTCCAGATCTGCTGGAGACAGAGTAGAACGAAAGGCTTATCAACTTCCCTCACCTGCAGGGTCAAACCATGATAAACACTGCTGAAGTAACACACTATAAAATAGAGGAAGTAAACTGTGAAAAATAATTTATTGTACTGATTTTCAACAGCAACCTTATGTTCAGAGATAAAAGATCACAAGCATGTGTCACACAGACAAGTATTTTGTGAGCTGTCCTTTTAACAGTCTCAGCTAAAACCATTACTGCAGACCAACATGAGTTCCAAGGGATCACTCATGTTACACAAGATAATACAACCAACCATCTCTCTCTCCACCTCAGACAGGGCACAGCAACTTTGTCTCCCACAAGAAGTGTGCTGTACCATGAGACAGTTAACGTATACCAGTCACTGCCAGCATTCCAGCATCACCTGTAGTTCTGGTCCCAGACACTTCTTGTTGTATGTTCGGAGGCATCCAAAACAAGCACTTTGTGTTATCTCTGACATTTACATTTTGTCATTAAAATTACCATCACTGCTTTTCCACCTGGATCCTCTAACGTCTTCTTTTCCTTTTGGGGAAAGATGCTTCTGAAAAGAAATAAAGAGACTTTTCTGACAACCTTTTCAGCCTATCTTCCCTTATGGGACCGATTAAAGTAGAATTAATTCTGCCCAGCAAAGTAAATGAATTAGACGAGCGCTTGAGATCCACTCCCAGTCGCTCTCCCCATCTTTCTAGATTCTACAGCACACTAGCGTTCAAAATATCAATTAAAATTCCATTGATAAACAAAACACTGTACTTCAACACTTCCTGAATCTTGAGGGCTTTCTGCTACTCATTAAGACCTTTACGATTTCACTGTGAATTTGATAAAGGGAGTACTCACAAAACTAAGCACAAAACACCTGACGAGATTGCTTGTGGGTATTTTTAATTAAATGAAGAATGTTCCTGATTTAGAAAGGAACTTTTTGACCACAACAACTTGATGGAAAAGTAAATAAAGTGAATATTAAATGCACCACTGTGCCTTCAACGTGGCCATTTAAAATTGAATTAATTCACATTGTTTACAACTAAGGTGATCAGAGAATGTAATCTCATTCCAGTAGAACAAGATGCTCTTTTGCTTTTAAAAAGAGCAAATGCAAATGTGCTACCTCACTACAAATTCATTTACATAGTTACTATGCTCCCTTGCATGAGATATCCTTCCATTATAGACAATTTTGGGTAGTAAATTAACTGCAAAAGATACTACTACTCACATTCATCTATGTCATTAAAACTTTCCAGAAGTTGTACTTAACCTTTTGCTCCCCCTTTAAGCGACCTAATTAAATCCTACTCCTTCAGATTAAGAACCAGTACCTCTGGTCTATCTATGCCTTTAGGTGGCCAGATCCTCTCACAGGAAATCTACCCATGCTTGAGACATGGCAGCAAAGCAATACCCCGGGATCCTCCCAGAGCATAGCTAAGTAAGGTACCTCAAGATAAAGAGGATGCAATTTTCTTTCTATGGTGTCTGTTCACCTTGACAGATACAGAGAACAGACCTTGAAGCTTCCCAGTTGCAGGGCAGTTCAAGATCATCTAACATCTCAATTTGTACTACATGCATTTGATGCTTCTGCAGAGCAACTCCACCGTCAGCTTTGAGAAACCTGCATTATCATTCCTTCCAAATAAAAATGGCATTACTTCCAGTAATGCAAGTGACAGAAAGGTCATCCACTCTTCTGCTGCATTCCCAGAATCCCACCCCAACTATGTCAGACAACTTCTAATACCACAGAGGATGTTATTGCCACACATGTATGCTGGAACTTAATCCTTGGGGCAAAGACCATGTGAAACTGAGGCTAGAGGGGAAAGGTCTATATCCCCTCACTTCCACAACAGTGATGGAAGGCAGCAAGGGCTATTCTGACCCCGAGTGCAGGTTACAGATCTTCCCAGTACCTAGAACAGGTACCTTCATACATGGAAGAATAATCAAAAAGTCACTTTTCCCTACACACTGGAAGTCTTCAAGCCAGATTTGTGTTATAGATGAGTAAGTCTCCTTTCAGCTGGATCAGTTTTGACTCAGAACTCACTATAATGAAACTTATGTAGAAAAACAGGAGTCACAGAATTTTGCCACCATGTTTGCTCCTAAGAGAATCTCAAACCAAAACTTCAGTTTTCATGCAACAATTCACGCTCAAAAGTAATCCAGCTTTTTCAAGGCAACACATGGTCCAAAATACCAGCTTTTGTTTCAGAAAAAAAATACAGCTTAATAGACAGGTATTAAATAACATCACCAGTTTGTTAGAATTTCAATCATTGTACCTTCTTCATCTGAGTTCTCTTCTGTGATTACAGGCATCCCAATATGCTGAGTAACAGTTTCCTTTGCCACTTGCGTTTCACCTGAAGACAGATTTTTTGAGTAAAAACTGCTAGCTTTTTTTTTTAGCTTCTACATCTCAAGTCCACCAGTTAAGTATTGTTCACTTTCTGCTTTCTTGACTTTCTAGTTCAAAGGCTATAGAGAAACACCTACATTTCTCAGTACCTTCACATGGCTCACTAAAGAAACCTTCAACAAGTAATTAACACTGCAATTTTAAAGCACATCAATCATCAACTCAGTCCAGAGATAAATTAAAATGCTCATATTTCTCTTCAACACTTCATATACTGTTTCAAAGAGAAATAAAGGTAACACCTTCTAATGCTCACCTCTGAAAAGGGATGAATTTTCTTAGTAACCTTTTTTCTAGCAGAAGCTAAAGTCAGAAAACAGAGTTTGGAACTCTGAAAATAAATCCCTGTCTTCGCAGTGAAGTGATTTCAAAACTATTTTGCTGTTCAATTACATTTAACCTTTAATAAATAATAGGTAAAATAAAAAAATTAAATAGCAGCGCAACTTAAATCAGTTTAAAAGTTGGGTATCAGAAAGATGATTTCCCTAAGAAAAGTAGTTTATCATGTTTTCAGAGCTGGGAGAAGAGAGATCTACAGAATGTCTTGGAAGACAAAGAAAAGATGCATAAGCAGGGATGTGCAAATACCTAGAAAGTAAAACTGCACTAATTCAGATGACATAAATGCTATGATAGTAAAATAACTAAATCAATCACCAGTCAGATCACATATGCCAAAGACTAGCAACAACAGACAGGATCTCTCCAGGAGACCTGAAATACGTAACCATCTCCCTCTCCTTTCTCATCTCCTCTACTGACCTAGCTAAATACCCTCACATCAGGTCTTACATTTCTCTCATGTCAAACTGAGTCCATCCTCAAGTTCTAAGACTTGATCTCTTTCAGTATATATTAACATAAATGGTGGCACCTTACAGCAAGAATCCATATAAATGGCTAATCCTTTAAGCTGCTGGTCTCAGCATCATACCTTCAACAAGCTTCACAAATAAATGCAATACCTTTTATTTCCAAAGAATCTCTTCTCCTTGCTGGCTGTGGTCTCCTACTGTTTTTTTTACTTTGGCTTGAAGATTTCCCATAATTCAGTCCTGATTCAGAAGACTCTAATTTTACTTGACGATGTCTTCTGGATTTGGAAGCCTAAAACCCAAACATACATATGAATGATACAAAAAAATCTAAGCTTCCACAAGCCAGATATTACTGGATGTCACCTAGTACTTTACAAGTCAGCAAGGACCAAAGCATCAAACCTCTACATCATGGTGAAGAAGGGATGTAATTAGGGGGGGAAGGGCTCCCACTAGTTACTGTTCCTTCAGTTTTAACAGAACACCCTTCTATGATTTAATGGGTGTTATTTCTTACAGCTCTGGTAATGAAACATTCATTCATTTTCAAACCCTTCTCTGTTAGTATCAACCTACACCATGTTGTACGACCCTGCAAGCAAACAACAGGAATATATCCAAAAACTGCTGCACCATAAAGCCTCCTTATCACCCTATATTCCTTAGATGCCTAGAAAATGTTATCACTGCAAAGTCACAAGGCTGGACTGTTGTACATTCCAGAGCTCCATTTCATTTAATAATGCATTTTTTCAATATGAGATTTTTAATAAGCACAAAAGTTGTGATGTTTCTCATAGGCCTGCTATAAAAAAAAAAAGATAAATCAACAATATTTTTGAAGTAGCAGTTATTGAAACAATGTTTCCAAGAACTTCCAAATGCCTTTGAATACCCAAAGTTCCATTTTTGCAAGTATCCTCAGAATTTCCAATATCTAAGCTTCAAGGAATTTGAGCAATTAAACTCACAAGTATTTTTTTTTCCATCTCAGAGCACAGATATTAAAAGATACCTTGTAAAATAAAATTCCCCCAAGCACAGACCGTATCTGCACTGTTTCCATAAATCTAACAAGGACAGTAAGAGCTTTCAGTGTTTTAGGAAAACCAGGACCAGCATTTAAAGGTTGAATTAAACAGCACAATTTTAACTCGCTCCTTTCTGACCTAGCATTTACACTAAACTGGTACTTAAAAGGGTTCTTTAAAAATAAACACATGCCTACCATCAAATTTTACACATACCTCAACAACTGCAGAGTAAGACTTGTATTTGATTCTAGCCAATGCATTTGCTCTTTCAGAACCCTGCAAATAAACCAGAGATCGGTCAGGAAAAGCTTACATATCATATTTCATATTCTAGCAGTATTGATATGAAATATCACATCACTTGAGCAACATCTCACTGCAGCTGTAATTCTGTAATTAGTTCTATATAATTAGAATGCCAACAAACTGTTCCTTAAAGAAACAAAAGTTCAAACTTCCTTAAAAGGGCAGAGCATAATTTTGGTTGTCTTCACTGTTAAAAAGCTTGGGAGGAGAAAATCAAATTTGAAACTTCACAGTTGAAATAAGCAGATAAGCACAACAAGAGATATTTTTGTAGCATGAAAAATGAATGCTACATTTACTTGAAACTCAGAGGGACCAAAAAGGAGTTTGGCCAAGAAAATACAACTCTTTCCCCTTCTTATCTGAAAGAGTCACTTTGTTCTAAGAGCTATCACAGCAATGAATATTCACAGCTTCACAGAAAACAATGCAATTTAAAAAAAACAAACCACCAAAACTCACCCAAAACAAACAAAAACAACACACAAACAAGTAAGAAAAAACCACCAGCCCTGCTAGCTATTCCTGGAACTCTGACACTATCAAGCCTTGACACATACTGTGATCTGAAGTAAAAACCTAACAGATTTGGCCCACACAATGTAGCAACCTAGTTTGTTTTCCTTACCTCTGATTCTAGCAAAGTGTCTTCTTCCTTTTTGTTTGATATTTCATCTGTTTCTTTAGCATTTAGGAATAATTTCTGGGAAAAAATAAAATAAATTAAATGCCTGACATACACAAGGCAGCCAAAATCTAAGATTTGTGGAAAACAAAACAAATATTTACACACGCACATGCCTATTTTCTTCATCTATCTTATTCCTGGAACAAGGAAAGGCCATTGCGGAAGTATTTCATACCTTAATATTCTAATAGTGCCCATAAATTACATTTCCAGAGCTTACCACTCAGCAATCATTTCTATTTTAGAGGCAATACCACATCTAAGTCCTCATCGTTTCCCCATACTCTATCTCTGCCTGGGGTTTTACTCATTCCACAAGTGCAGTGTAACAGTTCTTCCTACTTAAGCCTCAAGATTTACAAGGTATGTTCAGAGGTAGACTAAGAAAGACAGTTCTTGCATGTTCACACAATTGAAGTTGCCATAGCACAGGGGTTGACAGTACCTACCATTCTGTTCTGCTGCCATTCGTGATGTTCCAAGGTTATGTCTTTAAGAGTAACTACAAATTCATCTTTTATCAAGCTCAGCGCCTTGTCTGGCTGGGATTTGTCAGCTGAAATGACACACTTCATTTTCTGATAGTGGTCATGAATATTCATTAGTTCCTAAAAATAACAAAGATACTCTTTTCAGTAAAAATAAATAAATAAAGAAATCCAGCAGTAAAGCAGTATTAAATCCTCAATGAACAACATCAGGGTTATACAAACCACGCTGAGACAACCATGGAACTGGGTGGAGCATTAGAAACAAATTCTGTTTAGATCAGTTCAGTTTTAGGGAGCCTAACAATACTGCTACCTAGCACTGTCCCATCAGTCCACCAATGAAGCAAAAGAAGAAAGAGTATCTTGCATTATTTAAACAAAGAAAGGAGTCTCAGTGATACTTGGGACCAGTGTTCATAGAGGTCTCATTCTCATATGGTGGTCTATTTTCATCTCTGAAGAAAACATTTTACTTCCTCTTTTGGAGGAAGCAGATTTTCTCACCCTGCCACTTCACAGATTACTGACATCACTGTGATGTACTGATGATACATATTTGCTAGCAGCAACAGGAAAAACCTGTCAACAAAGATCTATTATTGAGTCATAATGAGCAATATAAGAACCAGCCCGAATTATTCAATTTTTAAAATAAAATGTATTATATATTAAATGTATACCTTTATAAAATGTATTAAATATTAAACAAAGTTTAAAAAGGAGAAATAAAGGTTAGAGCAGGCTATAAACTTGCATATGTGTAAATTATATTACCACAAGTATCAAGCCTCCAGCTTGCAACCTGCAGACAAAACAAACACCCTTCCCCTCACCTGCCACTTCCCCTTTATCTCTCCCTAAGCAACAATTAACCATTTACACCCTGCCCCTTTTACATCTTACTGAGGCAAAACTACAAGACATTAGAGCATATTTCTGTATTAAAAAAGGTACCACAATTCTTCCAACATAAACGCCGTGTTTCTGAGGGTCTGGTAAACAGCTTGTTTGGCACAGATTATTGCCCTGTTCTGCACTCCATGAGAGGTCTTACAAAGGACAAAACCATAGTTAGGTAAGTTACAGCTCTTAGGGGGATGCTTAGGGACTGTAACATCTTTCTTATGAGGAAAGGCAGAGGGAGTTGGGTCTTTTTAGTCTGGAGGAGACTGATGGGGCATCTTATTAATGCTTATAAATACTTAAAGGGTGGGTGTCAGGAGGATGGGACCAGGCTGTTCTCAGTGGTGCCCAGTGACAGGACAAGATGGAATGGACACAAACTTGCCTTGATGGACCTTCCTATGTTCACGAGGAGGAACTTCTTTGAGTTTGACGGAGCACTGGAACAGGCTGCCCAGAGAGGTGGTAGAGTCTCCATCTCTAGAGACATTTCAAACCCACCTGGATGTGATCCTGGGCAACCTGGTCTGGTTTCTCCCAGAAACTGCCTTGACAGGGGGTTTGGGTCAGATATGTCCAGAGGTCCCTTCCAGCCCCTATCATTCTGTGATTCTTGGACAACAGAAAAATGAAACACGCACACAGTGATTAATCTGTAGTTTAAAAGTTACTGTACCTCCAATACATCATTAGTGATGAGGCTGTTTACTCTGTTGCTTGGGTCCTTAAATTCTTCTTTAAATTCATTTTCCTCAATCTTCTTCTTGGTTCGGTAGTTTAGCTAAAGCGAGAGACAATGCTTTGTAACCTAAAAGTAAACTTAAAATGACATCTCCTCTTGAAAATTGTTACTGCATATCCAACCACTGAGAGATGCTGAAAGGCATAGAACCCTCTTGTCAAGACTAGCGTGCAGCTTTACCGCCACGTGCTCAGTCAGCACTATTCAAAAATTACACCCTAATCAAGAATTTAATCCAGCACGCCAATTCAAGAGTTTGACATTTCCACAAATTTTAAGACATCTCAAACCGATTAAGAGCATTAAATACTGAAAAAATATTTTCAGGTGAGAAGCATGCTACATTCCAACACCCTCTAAGCTTTATGTCACACACCTAGCTACACAAAGCAAGACATTACATTGCAACACGGCCTCAAAGAGGAACTAAATATGTAAGTGCTGTTGAACTGTCAGGCATTGAAAGCTGAAGATATTTTGTATAAAATGGTAAGTCATTAATGTATTAACACACCAGCTTTGGCATTGCTGTGAAATGGAATGCTCTGGCACGTCGCAGTGTCCTAAAGATGTATGCTGCGTCATAATGCTGGGAGTCTATCAGATCCTGTTGAAATTTCTGGATTTCAGGCCAGTCCTTGAGGGCGATTCTGATCTGCAACAAAGCAGTGGCCTATTATCATACAGACCTGCATAGTACAACAAATTAAAATTAATTCAGTTAACGACTGTGGTCATGTTATAATCTGTGCAGTACTTGTCTAGGATGTCTAGTGTATAACATGTCATAGGGTCACAGAACCACAGAAAAGATCCTACCACAACATTTGCTACTTACTATCAAAATTTTATGCAGATAAGTTTATTATACCATTGTTGTTAAGTATTCATTCCCACCGTGGCTGCTTTATTTGACAGTGACATAGAACACGAGCCTTCTTTGACATTTGACAAAGTTACCTCTTCCCATTCCACAATGCCTGAAGCAACGCACACTTAGGAGACTGTCACTCACTAGGTGATTAGGAAATAATATTCATATCAAGATTCACTGCCAGTGAAATACTCACAGAAGTATCTCTATCTTCTTGCTTTCCTTTCCTCTCCCACATACACTGCCCACTTCATTTTCTCTCTACCTAAGCTAGCTTCTTCGGTAATTCCTGGACTCTCTTAACAGTTGCTATACAGCAGTGGGTTTAAAATTCCCTAAATTCACCTCCATAAAAGGTACTGACTTCACAGAAGCTAAGATAAGAGATATGATAGCATCACTGTAGAAGACTTAAACTTTGGGTTCTTATTTAAAGAATTTGGACTCAATGTGCCTATGCACATAACATATGTCACATAGTTTCCAAGTAAATCACTTCTCCTGGCACAGAGTTTCCAACTTCTTTATATCCTGGTCTCCTCTCCTAGGAGCAGCAAGGAGGCATGTCATTCAGGCATCCACCCTTTCAACCTATTAATGAATTGCACTTCTGGTTAACAGGAACCAGAAACAATTCAGACAGTCTTCAGTCTGTTAAAACTCTAAGGAGTAACTGAGGCTGTAATGCAGCTCTCTACAGAGGTGATGAGCACATTCTCTGCTTCCATTTTGAAAGCTCATCATCTCCATTTTTGGTCAGAGAACAGCTTCCTATCAGGCAAACAAGAGTTTTGAGATCAAAGCTACAATTTAGTTGACATGTGCAATACTTTGGTCACCATTATGTAAGCTCTCAAAACCAAAGGTGTTTAAAAGGCTGCCTAGACCACCTGACTCTGAATATTTCAAGAGAGAAAATGTTCTACCCATTTATGATGACAAAGCAGTGTGACACTATATATTTTAGATCTAGTATCTTCTGTGAAATAAACCACTCAAGAACGCTTACCTTTTGCTTTGGCTGGCAAAGCTGCGTATTATAGAGCCCGTACAGAAGGTACAGAGCCCCAACTCGAATCTGGAAAGCGTATGGGGGCAAGAAGTACTGCTGTGCCAGTTCTAAAGTCTTCTTTGTGAGCTTATTCCTCTCCAGAGCTCTTATTCTGCCACTGAAGCAAACCAAAAGGAAACACGTTAAAACAAGGAACTATAAAAGCGCAGGCTTTAGAAAATCTGGCACGTCCATAATGCAGAAACAAGTTTCAGGTATTTTAAGCATATTACCATAGAGATCAAGTTCTGGGAAGTCTTCAGGGTAGGCCAGACCTTTAACTCTCACACAACACTGCATGCAATTCGTTTTATTACATTAGATGTAAAGTGAAAAAAAGAAATACACTCCGATCATATTTTTAATCACATATCATGAGCACTGCATCAAACTTCTTGAAGCAGCAGTGTTAAATCACGTGTGTTATTGATGTGCAAAGTAAACTCAACTAATAAGTGTTTGTCAGTACTATAAAAGGACCGATCCTCTGGTGTCATCTACCTACACACCAGCCAGGCAAACCTTTCCCAAAAACTACGCCCGAAGGGAAACAAGGCTCTTTAAACCCCCCCGCACTACAAAGCGAGCTCAGCAGCGGGGAGCTGTAGGCTTTGGGAGGGGGAAGGCAGGAGCTCCCTAAGGCGAGGCACAGGCAGAACAACGTGAAAGGGCGGGCAGAGCCGGTGCCG
>JANHFX010011746.1:0-12504 GCA_027560015.1 Chloroceryle amazona | reverse complement strand
GTGCTGAGGGCTTGTAGGTCAGCCCATATGGATGAGTTCAAGGGATGCCAAGCCCTGCTACCACATCCTGGTGCCAAATGCCCCTGGATCAAACAGGCTCTGCCCATGGCGGGGGCAGCAGGGTCCCTGTGCCCCTCCACTCGTCTGCCTCCTTCTTTCAGCGTCCACCCCAGCAGACCAGTTGCGGGCAGCAAGCGACGCAGGACAGAGCGGAAATGAGGCAGCTGAGGCCCTGCGGATCTGCTGTTTATCGCACACTGCTCACACACCCTCGGTCGGGATCCGGAAGAGTAAATCACCCCGGCCTTCCACAGCCACGCCATTTCCACCCCAGGTGGGACAATGGGGTCCCTGCCAGTGCTTCCCGCATCCCACACATCCCTCATCCAGCAAGCCCAGGCTGAGATCTGCTCCCTTAGCAGGGCCAGAGCTCCTCTCCCGTTCCCCGGCTGAGCTGCACAGGCTTTGCCCCAGGATGTGAATTTGGGTGCTGGAATTTATCCGCGGCTGTTTTGGCTGTGGCTGGACTCCACCTCCGGGCAATGACATGTTGTTTCCATAGTAGCTAATGGACTGGAGATGGAAGGGGGGAAACACATACCCGCACTAAAAAGGGACTCGTGAGTAATGTGGTTGCTCCCAGTGCAGAGCAGGAACTTTCTAGCACTCGACAGAGCTGCTCCTCCGCCCGGTGCCTGTAAAGTGTCAAGAGAAGCGTGTGTTGTGTGTGTGCAGATGTGTGGGAGCGGGCAGGGGCAGGGTGACAAGGGGGTCCCTGTGGGTGCTGGGGGATTTGGAGGTGCACAGTGCTGGAGAGGGGGCACGTGGAGCAGCCTGTGCAAGGACAGAGCAGGACATGGTGAGCATGAGAGTCTGTAGAGTGGGTGGAGTGCTGGTGGTGGGGACACACTTGGGTGGCACCTGGCTGCAGGTGTGTCTGCGCCCTTTTGCTTGCAGAGGGCGGTTCCTGGAACAGACTTGCATGTGGTGGTTCCCTGAAGCAGAGACTGTCACAGGCAGCAGTGTGGCTGGGACAGGGCAAACCACAGGTGTCCAAGGGCTGTACTCACCTGTGGGACAATAAAAAGTGACAAGAACAAAGTCTGGAAGGTACAAAGAGGCAGTGAGGAGGGGTCAGGACTCCATCCCTCCTGAATCCCCTGTGCAGGCACTGGGTGGGTCTCAGTGTGAGAGCAGGGGGTCAGCCTTGGCTCCGCTGCCAACCCGCTTGCAGCCTCCCCAAGTCCCACAGCAATCCAAGAGCAGGGAGGACTGGATTTGTCTCCCATGTCACCGCCCTTGGCTCCCCCCTTGGCCAGCACAGCACAGCACTGCGGGGCCACCACCCTTTGACATTTCCACCACACTCAACTACTCCATGGACCAAATCTGCCCTCGAGGGAGAACCACTCTGTTACACCACGTGCAAATTGAGTGCAGCTCCTGGGGACATCCTCGTGCCCATCTCTGGCTGGCAGCCCTGGCCGGATCCCTGAACACTGGATGCTGTTACAGCATTTTCCTCCACTTGCATGTTCCCCAGATTGTTTGGTTGTGTAGCTCCCGCCGCGTCCGGCTCTTTGTGTTGTTTGCTGTTAAGTAAATCACTGGCAGCTCCCCAGAGCGCTGGGTAATGGCAGGATAATTCCCAGCAAGACCCTGGTAATTCACTTGAAGGAAAGCAGAGCAGAGGAAAACAGCACTATTAGCCATTATCCTGGCCTCTCAAAGGCCTCCTCGCCTGCAGAAACACCGTGTGGTGCGGCAGGCATGCCTGCCACAGCTCCCAGACACTGCAGGCCATGGGAGGGCTGCAAGCAGCAGAGGAAGACAGGTTTTAGACTTCTTTTGCCAGTCTGGACCAGCAGATGAAATGTGGGTGAGTGCCTCTGCCTGATGCGAGCACGAACAGGTTGGTCCCAGAACAATCACCCTGAAGATGGGAGTCAGGCGATGCAGAAGTGCCCATCAGGCAGTGCAGCCCCATCAGATGCTCCAGCTTTGTGTCACCCACCAAGTGCATGGGATATATAGCAGGGCTGAGGTTTTGAGCTACAGGAGTGACTCTTTGGCCAAGAGCTGTTGGGCACCTGTCCTGCCACTGGCAGAGCTCTGGTAGCTGGAGCAGGGAGGGGGACAGTCACAATTTACTGGCTTCCACAGGCTGCTGGTGGCTCCTCTGGCCTTGTGGGAGTTTTGCCACATGCATCAGCAAAGATAACACCCCTTCCAGACATACTCAGCACCTTTCTCACCTCCCTGTTGTTGGGACACCCTGATCCTGGCTCGTGCCCACTGGAGACCAAGAGCAGTGTTCCTGCTGGGGATTTACTGGGTGCAGCTCAAGCACTGACCCTGCCCCACAGAGGGACTCCGTGCCCACTGGATCCACATCTGTATGCAGATGTCAACACCAAATAGCTCCACCTGGAGAGCCCCCAGCTGTGTTTCCGAGTTGCACAGGAGTGTGGCATGGTGGGAAGACACCAGGAGGGCAGACCCTCCAAAGACCTTGGCGAGGGGCTCAAGACTACAGGCTCCTTGCACAAGCCCCCTGCCTCCTTCCAGCTCCGCAATGAGGCACCTGGAAGTGACAGTCGGCATTTCTGAGAGGCCTCTGCAGAAGTGCCAAACTTCCCCCGCCTTGAGTATCCTGGCAGGGGGAGGGAGCCTGCAGCTGCCGGCAGAAGCCCCCCCACCCGGCTCCCCAAGCCTGCACCCGGGGAGGGCGAGGTGAGCTCCCGCTCCACCCAAACCCACGCTCGAGCCCCTTGGCATGCTCGCTCACACAGGCACCCACCCACGGAGGAATGCCTACACAAAGGTGCGCTTGGGCTTATATAGAGGGGCACAGGCTTCCTGATGCTTCTCGTTGGCTGGTTTTAGAGCAAAGTCCCAGCTTCATCTGGAGAGATAAAGGCTTCCAGGCCAGGCTTGTAGTAAAAGTAGTCAATTTTAAGGAGAAAAGGGTTCTCTGACCATTTCTGCAGCAGTGTTCGCCATTGCCTGACAAAGGCTTTCCCGCTGTTCGCTTTATGCACGTGCACATTTGGTGCTGATTAAGTGTGTTGAGACTGCAGCTCCAAGTGTGTGGGGCAGCTCTGCTCCCACGCACCCGCAGAGGTACCCATACCTACCCCACACAACCAGCCAGATTCCCCCTTCCTGGAAGCCAAGAGGGGTCTGGGAGACCATTCCCAAAGTGTCATGGCCTTGTTTGCTCTCCTACATGCTCCCCGGGAGTGGCAAGTCCATGGAAGAGTGTTGTGCTTTGATAGTCAAGGTCTGCACGTGTTTCATGGCAATGCCCCTTTGTGCTTGTGCAGCAAGAACTGAATGGCCCAGAGGGAGTTGCAGGGAGATTGGGAGCAGCTTGTCCCTCTTGCAGAAGTGGGTCCCATGGTTTTGGGCTGTCTCCCGAGAAGGTCCTAGGAGCCTTATGGTTGCCTTAGAATGTTTTGTGTCAAAGGAACAGCTAATGGCCCTAACCTTGACTTTCAAGCTCTATCACAGCCACACACCATGGAGCAGCCACAGACAAGGAGAACTTGAACTCATCTCAGTAAAGATGTCAGAAGTCCATCCTTTAGGAAACCAAGGACTTCCTTCCATTTCAAAGATGCATCAGTCATTTCTGTAACAGCCTCAAGGACAAAGCATTCACCCTCATCAGCCCCTGTGGTGTCCAACCCTGAGATGCTGACATGGAAAGCACAGGACAGGTTTGATGTACTTTATATGAATTGCTGGAGATAAATGTGGAAATCCTGCATGCTCACTGCTGTCTCCTCAGGGCAAAAGTCCTCAAGTCCAGGTTACTGTGTTGGTGTGGGGCAGACAGAAATGATGGTGAGAAAGGGAGGAGATGGCAGAGATGTGGCCATGTCCAGAGGGATAAGATGAAGTCTGCCAGCTGATGCAAAGCTTTACTAAGGGATGCTTCAAGGTGACAGCTGATGGTGAGATTTTATCACCACTGATATAACCATCTAATACTGGAATGCCTAGTATCATCAGGAAGGACAGAGAACCACCTTCAGTGCACAGTTCATCCTCCCAACTTGCATCCATCTCATTGCGTTAGTGCCCTTCCGCCAAGCAGCAAATAAAAGGAGGTGCCCTGTGTCCAGAGGTAACTCTCAGTTAGTAAGCCATCCCAAGACAACATGTTGGGTCGCTTGTGAGAAGACAATCTTTGCATAGCTACCATAAGGCACATGAGCAGCTTTGATCTAATGGACTTCCCTCGAGCATCATGATCTGTGGGCTCAGCCTCAGGCTGGGGGCTAGGATTTTGAGAAGGATCAAGTTCCCAAGTTGAGACCTCCAAGGAAGGCCCCATTCAGTCTTTCAGGTTGGTGGCAGTTCCAGACACGTGCCAAACATTTACATACCAGAGAGGTTTCCAGGCCTGTGCTGACTCTGGGCTGGGGTTTGCCACGCTTTGGCTCTCTGCCCTTGACTGTTTTGCACTGCATATTGAGGGATCGCTTGAAGGTAGAGAGAAGGGCAGGCTGGATGAGCTGTCTCCCCAACCTGGATTTCAGGGATCCCATCTGCTCACCTCCATGTCTTGGTGAAGCAGTTGGAGTTGCAGTGCATTTGAGAGTATCAGACCAGAAAAAATGACCACCCCTCCCGTGTGGCTTCTTTTACACCACAGGCCATTGTATTTTGCCTACTTACTCCCACAATGGATGTCAAATCAAACACCTCTTCCAGAAGGGAACCAAGTCTTGATCTGGAGATAAACCCATAGAGTTTCAGTCTCTCATTAGCCATTTGGTTCTAGTGATTAATCATGCTTCTTGTTGAGGAAACCTGATCATTTCTAATGTGGGTTTACGCTGGCTTTGGAATTTAGCCATTGGTTTGTTGCCTATAGTAAAGCATTTAGCATGAAATGGAGGCAATTAGGCTCCTGAGAGTGTTTTAACTTAAAAAACATTACTCCTAGTTAAGGGTTTTGTCAGTTAGTGTAAGAGTCACAGGACCCCGGATGAAGAGTGAGGCAGATGCTTTTGTTAATGGAGCAATGAAACAATAAATCTCTCAACGTGTACAATTGCTAGATTAAAATGAGCGTAGCTGGAGCAATAAGGATATTTTAGCATCACCTATCCTCATAAGACATTAAGGAAGTCAGACAGTATGAACACCACCTTCTTTAAGACACCTATGAGATCAAGCACCGATAAGGATACATCAAGTAGCCCTAATGCTTCGACTAATGCGGAACTGATATGAATGTGATGTTAGCCAGCAGAGGTAGGTATCCCAGGTATGTGCTGTGGGATACCTGCTTGGGATATGTTGAGATGAATATGTACGTTTGGATTGCTGTAGGGGATCAAAGGGCGTGTCTGAAGGTTTTGTTTCCCAGGGTGAAGTTTCCGGCACCTGTGGTGCATCTCCCTTCTGCCAAGCCAGAGAGATTGGGAACACGATGAAAACGGCTGAAGGTTTTACTTTGTTAGAACGCGTCCTTCATGTCAGCAACAGTCTGTAGAACTTGTGTCTTGTCGGTTTCTCCTCTGTAAATGTTTGTTGTTACATACAACAACTGAAATTAGCTTTCCTGTGGCCTTAGGAAAACACTCATCCACCTCTTAATCTCTGTTTCATTTAGATAAACAGACTAGGCATGTGTGCTCTTGTCCTCTCCCATGCTTGGGCTTCCTTGCAGTGATTCTTTTCTACATCTTATTCCATGTTTCACCCCTATTAAAATCAAAACAAGACAAAAGAGACCAAAACTGAAGAAGATAAGCAGGACTTCTGCATCAGCCATGTCATTGCTCTCCATTGAAACATCAAAAAATTGTGCTGCAACTTTTAGTCCCATATTGCAATAAGAGTTCTGGTTGAGTTGATTTTGTGCTCTGAACCTTTCCATCCTCTCACTTGATACGTGAAGTCCACAATCTGCTCCTTGCATTTGACTTGGTGTTTGGTTTGAATGGGTTGAGTTCACCAAATTAGCAAACCACTGAGCAGGACTCAGCAGATCTCATTCCTCATCTTGCCATGTGCCAACATTATCAGCAGTGAGAAGGACTAAGGAGCACCCACCTTCCAGGGGATGCCCATGGTGAGACTACTGTAAGTCAACAAAGGTCAAGTATTTCTGAGGCACACCTGTAGCTGTCTCCTGTAGAAAATACTTTATCATATTGTATCACAGAGTTCTCAGTCAAAACATTCACAAGAACAGTGTTGTGGTCACGCAGTGACCTTCACTTGCCAGACCCAGGTTCATTTTTGTGTTCCAAACCTCATTGCCACAAACCCAATTCATTATTTATATTCTTGCCTGTTAGTTCTGTGTTGGTTAAAGCTCATATTCTCCTCCACTCTTCTGCACGATGCCAGGTTATCAGGTCTGATTTATCCAGTGATCTCATTTGCCTTTTTTAGAAATTCTGGCAAAACATTAGCATTTCTCTGATCTTCTTGCAAATAAAGATTAGCAAGGCAGGACACCTCTGCCAGCTCCCTAAGGACTCTTCTGGGATTGTGAGTTTACTCTTGTATGTGCTCTAATATCTTTCCAAGATTCCAGTGGTCGGTATGATATCGTCTGATACAAGTATATCCCCTCCCCCCCAAATGGAATTACTTACAGAGCACAACAACTTTTACATATCACTCTCAGTTTTATCATGTCCATGGTGTTAGGTAGAGACTACATCAATGCTTGTCACATCTATTGTTCTCCATTTACCTGTAAGCCTCTCCTGTTGTCCTCAACCCTGCCTAACACAGATTTTTTTCCTTGTTCTTTTTTAGCTTTCCTAATCAATATCTTAAGTTTCCTTTTTATTGACTTATTATTAATGTTCTCCTTCCCTTCCAGTTGTGATGTGTAGCTCGTTGGTTTCCAATCTGCCACTGAATCAAAATGGGCTTGTAGCCAAACCCATTTCCTCTCCATTTGCACTGTGACCTGCCAGCTATCAAAAACTCTCTGAAGAGCTCACAATATTTTCTCACATTTTTCCTAAATTATTCCTCCTGACCAGTTTCTTTTTGACTTTCTCTCATCTTTGGAAAAATTAACGCTATGGAGCATCACATGTAAATATGCAATAAATGTCCCTTTTTTGCCCAGAAAAAGCAGAATCAGGTCATGCTGACTAGTCCCCAGGCAGCCACTGCTTTCCAGCCCTGCAATTAATTCATCTGTATGTGTCGTAACAAGGTCCAGAGTCATGTTATTCTGTGTCCTGTGTCAGATTATTTCCTACAATTCCAGCAACCTTCATTCCTTGTTTTATAACTAGTGGATGTGTTGGACCTTCCGGATCATCTTCACCCAGGTGTAATTTCTCTGAACAACCCAGTGTTTTATCCCAGTTCTCTCAGTGGCAGGCCAAGGAGTAGTGAACTGCTCCTGCTCTCTGGTTTGTCTGCCTGGGTGCTGGCATTAGCCCATCCCTCCATGTGCAGTCCAGATCTTGTGCTTCGCAGTTATCAATAATTCTAAACTGAGGAAACAGCCCCTCATAAAACACTCCCTCCCACGCAGCTCTCATGCAGACTGTCCTTCTCAAACAGCTCCCCTCACGTGAACCACACCAGTGGCTTTTATTCCTACCAATGGCATCAGCTTTTGCCTCATCAGAGAGGGCTTCCCATTCCTTTGGCTTGGTAAGCACACGTCTAACCCAGGCATATATGTGACTGAGATCTCTTCCAACCATGTCCTCTGCCACATGGGCTCATTCTGTTGACAACACATTGTGTTTCAACTGCTTTTATCTCAACATCTTTGCCTTGCACTGTCAGCCCAATCCTTTCCCAGACTGTCACCAGCTCATCTCAAAGCCACGGCAGTCACTAGCAGAGCCCCAATCTACATGTAGCTCTGCCTCCTGCACAGCCTAGGGCTTCATCTGACAAAGTCAACACAGTTGGTCATACCTGACACCTTCTTCCTTTTCTTTTAGGCCCCTAAGAGCCTCTACAAATTCCTTTTTTGGACTTCTTTCCATAGGATGTTCACCATACTGGTGTGTGTTAACATCAACAAAGACTTGTCAGATGACTTCAAAAGCCCCTCTGGCCTCACCACTACCTCTCCCATCCTTTTTTCCAGGAGAAAGCACAGCATGTCCTATAGCTCCTGGGCTATTCAAACATCTC
The DNA here is from genome assembly GCA_027560015.1 of Chloroceryle amazona. Classification (NCBI taxonomy): domain Eukaryota; kingdom Metazoa; phylum Chordata; class Aves; order Coraciiformes; family Cerylidae; genus Chloroceryle; species Chloroceryle amazona. The sequence goes on along the minus strand of JANHFX010011746.1, from coordinate 4,359 downwards.
CAACTACTTTTCACCTCTCATCCCTAGACTTTAATTTTCCTTCTTCAGTGTATAATCCTCCTCCTTTAAATGCTTGTGGCACTTGTCTGGGTGCCCATAGGATCTCCATGGTGGTTCTAGATTCTTCCCAAAGCTGTATCTGCTGGGTTGGGTCAGTGCTGGGGCACAGGTACTTCATTGTCTGGAGTTTCTCCCCCTTTCCTTGGGCTGTTTGGAGGATCCCCAAATTCATGAGCTCCCCAGGGTGTTTCAGCATTAAACTGGACACCACGGTCACCCTGTGGCATACGAGCATAGGGTCTGTGTGGTATTTAACAGCCACCTGGCTGGACTGTGAGGGGATAAATAGGGCAAGAAAAAGGGCAAGGGGTCATTTCCTAGGACTTCACATTACCTGGACTTCAGTAAGGTATTTTACACTGTTTCTCACAGCATTCTGCTGAAGAAGCTGGTAGCTCATGGCTTGGACAGGCGGACCCTTCGCTGGGTTAGAAACTGGCTGGATGGCCAGGCTTAGAGAGTTGGTGGTAAATGGAGTTAAGTCCAGTTGGTGACCAGTCACAAGTGGTGTCCTCGGGGCTCAGTTTTGGGACCAGTCTTGTTTAATGTCTTTATCGATGACCTGGATGAGGGGATTGAATGGGCCCTCAGTAAATTTGCAGATGACATGAATTTAAGTGGGAGTGTCGATCTGCTTGAGGGTAGGAAGGTTCTGCAGAGGGATTTGGACAGGCTGGAGCGATGGGCTTAGGTCAATGGATGAGATTTATCAAGGCCAAGTGCCAGGTCATGCACTTCAGTCACATCAACCCCAGGCAACACTACAGGCTTGGGGAGGAGGGGCTGGAAATCTGCCTGGCAGAAAAGGGACCTGGGGGTGCTGGTGAACACCCAGCTGAACATGGGCCAGCAGTGGGCCCAGGGGGCCAAGAAGGCCAGCGGCATCCTGACCTGTTTCAGAAACTGTGTGACCAGCAGGAGTAGGGAGATGATCGTGCCCCTGTACTCAGCACTCGTGATACTGCACCTTGAGTACTGTGTCCAGTTTGGGGCACCACAGTATGAGAAAGACATTGAGGTGCTGGAGCAGGTCCAGCTGTGCAACAAAGCTGGTGAGGGGTCTGGAAAGCATGTCTTATGAGGAGAGGCTGAGGGAACAGGGGCTGTTTAGCCTGGAGAAGAGGAGACTGAGAGGAGACCTTATTGCTCTCTACAACTACCTAAAAGGTGGTTGTAGTGAGGCTGGTGTTGGTCTCTTCTCTCAAATTACTACTGATAAAATGAGAGGAAATGGCCTCAAGTTGCATCAGGGGAGGTTTAGATTAGATATTAGGAATAAATTCTTCACTGAGAGAGTGGTGAGGCACTGGAACAAGCTGCCCAGGGAGGTGGTGGAGTTATCATCCCTGGAGGTGTTTAAAAAAGGAGTGGACGTAGCACTTGAGGCTATGGTCTAATGGATAGATAGATGTTAGGGTGAAGGTTGGATTTGATGATCCTAGAGGTCCTTTTCGCCCTTATGATTCTATGATTCCAGAAAAAATCCCTCAACTTCAGGTTGGCAGAGGGTATTTGGGAACCTCCCAGCCCTGCAGCCAAGAGGCCAAGGTGATGGGCTCTCACCCGGAGCTGCAGACTCCAACTGGGGGAAAAAGACAAGGGAGAAGAAAAGCCTGGAGCACACTCAGGTAGGACTGGGAAGCACAAAGGAGAGCAGAGCAGCATCCTCCACTCTCCCCTTGTGTGCAGGTAGCCAGGAGGCTCTTGTGATTCAGCTCACAGCCTGGCCAGGTGTGGTGTGTTCTTTGGCTTGCTGGGAGAGACTAGCATCCCCGGGGCTGCAGGTTGTCTTCTGCAGATGGAGATGGCAGCCTGGGGCACCAGAGCCCACATGAAGGGTGACCTGACTGGCCTTTTGTGGGGTCCTTCCTCTTTGGGACCAAACAGCCCCCAGGAGAGGGATGTCCCTCACTCCTCCTTGCCCTCTCTGGTGTGACCCTGAGGGCTGTTGCAAAGTTTCGTGCCTGGCAAAATTTTGTGCCAAAAGTTCTGCAGGAAAAACTGACAAGTATTTTCTGAGTCCAAGCCCTGGGAAGGGGACAGGAGGATGAAGGAAATTGGAGGGGACACACAGCCCATGTTTGAGTCTGACTTCTCCCTCACTGTGACATGATCAGATGTCCTCCCAAGCGCTACCTTCTGCAAAGTGGCTTTTCCTGTGCTGTCCTCTGTCTCCCCAGCCCTGTCCCCAGGGGACCTTTCTCACTCCTGAGCAATGTTGGTAACTCCTGGGATTTGGGCTGCCGGCCAAAGGCTTGCCGGGGCACCTGGGCATCATGGGCTGGTGAGGGAGGGTGGCTTAGCATGAAGCCTTCTCTCTCCCTGCTGTACGCACTTCACTGCCAGGGAAGGTGAGAAGCACAATGTGCAGCCAGCAAAGCCAAGGTGGAGACATCCATGCAAGCAGGCAGCTGGGTGGACTGGCTCCCCCCAGGCAGCCCTGTGCGGGCACCAGGCTGTGGCCTTAGAGGAAAGATCAAGCTGCTGGTAATCAGCTCAGGGCTTGGGCCATTGAGATCAGACCAGACTCCAAAAGCACAGTGCTGTCTCCTCAACCGCTTGTTTCGGTTGCTTCCCCAAATTTTCCTTGCCTTACCCTCCCCAGCAGGGACCAATTGCATCATGTAGCACCATCAGCAGCTATGACAGGCTGCTGGAGGGTACCATGCCAGGACACAGATCCATCTAGCTACAATCTGGAGCTACTTCTTAATCTGGCAGTGAGCTTTGGGGATTTCCCAGCACTGACACACTCTGCAATTGCAAGAGCATCTGAATTACAGCACTGATCCTCCTTCTGCATGAACACAGGCCTCTGAACCTGCAGCAGAAGGTGGTGGTTTATAGTCTAGATCCTATGACACCAGCTTCCCTTAAAGACACCTCCTTTGTGTATCCCGGCTTCGCAGAGAGGTTCAGCTGCAGGCAGTTATTTTTATGGTTTATTTCTTGGTTCTTTGCTCATGCAATAAAAATGAGCGACCCAGAAGGCAGATGGGATAGGTGTTCCCAGGTGGGAGCAATTGCCATTTTGGGAGGGGGGCAAGCCCAGAAAATCACATTAGCTTTTAATGTCGAAAGAGTCGAAAGAGTCTTGGTAGGACATAGTGCAGCATGAAATCCAAAATGCACAAGGGGAGAGAGGTAGAGTGGGGCAGCCCAGGGGTCCATCCCCAACACTGCCCCATGGCAGCCACACTGAATGTCTCCCAGCTGCAAAGGGAGCAGTGCAGAAGCAGGAACTGCAGGTGCTCCTCTAGCTTCTGACCACCAACAGCACAAGAACGCTGGAGCTTTTGTATCTAACATACTTCCATGGGTTTTTCTTCCATGATGTTGTCCACTTGTTTATTGGCCATGTGCAAGCCTCTGATCACACAGGGTCTCCTGCAGTGAGGAGTATTGTCGGCTGGCCTTGTGTCACCTATGCTGTCTGTTTCACATCTCCACCTTCAGTCTCTGTTGGCTGCCCCAATCATTCTTCTGTTGGAGGTGGCAGGATGAGGTGGCTCCTCAGCTTTTCCTTGCCACTTGGGATATTTTAATCTTCTCTCATCTCCCCTTGGTGTTTCTTCATCCATATGGTCATCACATCCATTCCCTACACAGAACATCCTTGAAGCACCACTCCAAGTCTCATCCTGCTCTAGGGAATCCTTCAGAAATGGGAGGACCAGAGAAGCAGGGGCAGGACCTGGCATGGGCAGGCTTGCAGGCTGCAAACGACCTTGCCCTCCACAGGACAGGGATGTAGAGATGCATGGATACAGGGATGCAAGTGTGCAGGCTACAAACCATCTTGCCCTCTGCGGAGCAGGGATGCCGGGATACCGGGATGCAGGGGGGTAGGGACACAGGGAAGGGACACCCCCCAGGAGGGCCTGCCTAGAGCAGGAACTGAGGCATCAGGGTGCCGACCTACACCAGACCCAGAAACCCTCAACCGGGCGCTGCCGGCCACACTCACCGTGTCCCTCCCTGTCCTTGCAGAGGCGGCAGGGCACGTGCTGGCGGTGCTGGCAGCCCTCCTGGTCCTGGCACTCCTCGTGCTCCTGGCCGGGCTCTACGTCCGATGCCGCTTGACTGTGCTCCTCTGGTACCGGAACCGCTACGGCGAGCTGGAGATCAATGGTGAGACGCCAGGGAAGGGCACAGAGGGGATGCCCCTCTTGGGAGAAGCCTCCCCTAGGCCAGGGGCTCGCCGACATGAACAACCCCTCTGCCCCGGCTCTCCGCAGACGGGAAGCTGTACGACGCCTACGTCTCCCACACCACCAGCCCCAATGACCGAAAGTTCGT
>JANHFX010011745.1:15809-32657 GCA_027560015.1 Chloroceryle amazona | reverse complement strand
TATATAAATATCTTGAAACTTAACCAACTATATTAAAAGTCTCCACCGGGGAGACTTTTTCAGTTTAGAGGGTTACTAGGAATAAAGAAATAGGAAAAGATTTGTAACTGTGTCCTGGTTATAGCCTTGAGATTATATCCTCCTTTATCACTTTGACAGGGGCAAGGTTTCTCCAAAATTAAAATATTACAGAGAAAAGGGGCTTTTTCTTTAATGAGGTGGTACAGCCTTTCCGTGTGCCAGCGCAGGGACAGTAATGACTTCCCGCACAATGGGATACCGTGAGTCGCTTGATGAAAGTTTGGAAAGGACTTTGACAGGACTAATTGCATGAGAGGTGTTTTAACGTTTTCATTCAATAATTATCTTTTTCTTTGCTTCCACAGGGCCTGGAGAAGACGTGCCTTCGTGCAATTTCCAAACCCGTGAGCAAATGGATTGCTTTGAGAATGGAAAGTTTTGTACTCAGACGGGCTCCCAGCAGCGCATGCACAGGTAAAGAAATCCCAAATTCTTCCTGTTTTGTGTTTAAAAACATTTTAAAAGGCAAAAGTATTGCTGTGAATAGAATTAAATCCTCAGAGCAAGTGTTAGTGTGGCCTGGCTGCGGCAGAGCCTTCCTGTCACCCTCAAGGCTCCCACGGCTGACAGAGGAAGTCCTCTCTGAGAGCTCCAGCCTCATTTCTCTTCCCAGCCGGAGGAAATGCGTCAGTTCCCCATCTGTCAGATAAGGACGATCTTAGCTTCCTGTAGAGTTGTAAAGAGGCAAAATTAAAAACCCTGTCAAGCTGCTCTGGTGGTGAGAGCTGTGCTGGTACTTGGGAGTGCTTTGAAAAGATATGTATCTGGCAAACCCTGCAGACACCATTCACTTCTTTAGGTTCTCAGCCCAGGCATCCTCATCCTTCTAAAGAGGTACAGAGACCCTGGGCATACCGCAAGAGTATTGTTGCACTTTTAATTTGATTTTGTTTTCAATTTTGGATGTTTAGTGATGCCAGAGACTTTCCAGATGATTGCAGAAACAGGGGAAATAGTAGAAATCTTAATTCCAGCAGTGGCTGTCAGGTGACTGAGGCTGACAGACCTGTCAAACGTCTCAGAAAGAAGAGAAGACTGTCCCTGGAGTCTGATGAGGAAAATGCAGATGAGGATGAGGTAAATGAGGCTGCAAGTATTTTCTTCAAAGAGAACCGTGAAGAGTAGGGACCGTTCTGTGTCTCAGATTTCACTGTGCAGTGCAAATGGAGCTGAGGGAGGTTGTTCTGTCCCCAAGCGAATAGTCTGGGCCTGGTCCTGATTGACATCAGGGATGAAAATATCTCTTCGGAAGTCTGAGGAGTCATGAGGGTGAACAAGCTCATGTGAAGTCACAGTCAAGATTTCAGCCTGTAACTTTATAGGTGTAGCTACAGCCCTGTGCACCAGGTGTATGTCACAGCAATAAAAACACAAAAACACACGCCTTCAAAAATACTTTAAGCATAGTCAGGTACCATGAGGTGATACCGAGTGTCAGACAGCAGCGTTTGATTGCTGTTCAGGAGGCACTTGCATAGTCACTCACTCTGCTGCTGGAACCAGTATTAATGGTGGATAAAGAGAAGTGCCCCAGTCCTGACCTGATCTCTTCTCCACTTCCTTTAAGCATCTTACTCCTTTAGGGCCCCTTTTATGTGCCAGCTGCACTCTGCTGCCATGTGCCCAGCATCCTTCTATTTATATGCCCCCATCACATGTGCTTTCGTAATGCAGAGACGCCGGGGCAGGCGTTGGTTGGCAACACGGCCTGAAACTTCTGATGCCATGAATACTTTAACTCATCTTGTTGCTCACCTTTGTGATGTGTATAAGATGTTTTAAAGTACATATGTTCTCAGAGGTACTTGTGTTCTGTCTCTTCCCCCTGTCCCTGCCTGGGCGTGTTTGGCAGGCAGCTTTGCATTTCGCATTTTTGCCCCTGTTGGTTTGTTTTGAGAATTAATCATGAGTTGGAAAACGACAGAGAAGAAATGCAAATGACAGTCTGGCTCCAAGTGTGACCCGGGGAGACCCCATTTTCTGGGCTGTTCATCTATGACAGTAGTTACTTGAAGCTTCTGCTTCCATCAGAGCTTCATAAATGATGTTTTTTCTGTATCCATTCCGTGGCATAGATGGACATAAGGGAAGTGGATACTGGAACATTGCAGTGAGGCTGCTTAACGAGAGCAGTGAATTCTGCACTGCAGAAAGCAAATCCTCTGTCTTGTCATGGAGATTTCAGGCTGTGCTTCCCTTCAGGAGCCATATTTAAATGATCTTCAGCAGCATATATTAAATAATTTGTAAAGTACTTTGGGATACAGCAAGATCAAAGTTATATATGTAACATACCCTACTAATGTTCTTGCAGGGTTATTCAAAATAAAATAGTGCTAGTTCATAGTCTGTTAGTTACCTGTTACATCCTTATTGTACCTGCTTTGTGAGATGATCAAAGGGAGGAAAAAACAATCTTGCTAAACTTTTTTTTAACATATCTGTGTCTAGGAGAAGAATAAATCAAATAATAAGAAAGGCCGCAGAAACACTAAACCAATAAAACAAGGTGAGCTGAGCTCATAGTCTCTTTTCTTTAATGTTTGTAGATTTTTTTACTAGCTACTCTAAAGTGAATAATAGTAAACGGAAGAGGAAAGGACAGTAAAGCTTATTTCACATTCAGAATAGCTTATTAGGTACATAACCCTCTTACCACAGCCAGTCTGCTGAAATGTATTACCAAGAATATACCAGATTTGCCTGCATGACGGGCACAGCATCGAGGATCTGGAAGGAGACAGCCCGATCCAGAGCTTGCTGAAGAAAAAAAGAATCTTTTTTCCATTGGCTTTGGAGAGCTTCATAGCCACAGACTACAAATGCTAAATGGAATATAACTGTTCGTCAACATGTGATTGATTTTAGACTATCATATGTCATATACCTTAAAGGAGTTAACCTATGTGAACCAGGGGGAGACTTTTAATATGCCTTTAAAGTGTTATTTTCTGTGTGTATGACCATGGTCCTACCAGAACAAACCCAAGCACCTCCCCAAGTTGTTCTTTTCATCATTTCTGTGATGGTTGCTGTCTCTCTAGGAGACACATTATGATATTAGCAGTTTCTAAATATATGTCTGTATATATATATAAATATTTTAAAATCTTGTGGACTGAACAAAAATCCACTTGTTTTTTTCATGTGTTATGTTTTAGGTTTATTTCAGCTGCAATTAAATGCCTCTCTGTCCTTTTATGTAGTTAATATCTAACCCCTTATTCCTCTGTGAAGTATCAGGAGGGGGAATTATTTTCCACAATTTAAGTTACCGTACGTTGTCCAAACTTCACAATGGCAGCTTTTCATGGGCAGCTTGCCAGCAAGCTGGGTGCCACATTTCATTTGACCTGTGGTTTAATCAATTCATGTTTTTTTCAATGACAACTGAGCACGGTTTTCCTCCTGCTGGAGCTGTGACCTTTCCTCCAGAGTGGGGTAACACTGCTGCCTTTGGGGTGCCACAGCAAACAGTGTTGGCGTGTACGTGGGAGGAGAAAAAGAAGAGGGGGCAGAGCGGGAGGCCTCGGAGAGAAGCATTCGTTTTTATCTTTGTTTTTGATTGTGTAGCTGTTCCTGGAAAAAAGAAGAGGGTATGGAACTGGGTTGCCTACTTAGAAGCGGAACGGATGCCAGCTGCTCCCCTGAAACTGTTCAGAGAGGTTGGCAGCTTTTTCAATTCTTGCTCTGTTTCTCTCAGGCAGCATCACAGATTTGCTAAGTGGGATATTAGAATTACATCACAGAGCTAGTGACGCAGTGGAGGTGGGACTGGGGACCACCCTGAGGCCAGCAGTTATGTTTGTGAGTCGTGTCAGTGCGAGCAGGCAGTAAAACTCCCACGTGTTTGTTTCTAGCCCTGAAGCACTGTGGAAACAGGCATCTGCCCTGCGAGTCTCATCCCCAGTCAGGGCGTAAAATATCCTGGTTGAATCTGACTCAGAAATCAACAGTGACTGTCTGGATCTGCTCTGTGTAGCTATGGATAAATGGACTGTTAGGCAATGTCCAAGGAGCATTGGAGAGGGACAGCTTGATGCCTTTCAGCTGTCCTGTGCTTTGTCTGTAGTTGAACAACACCCCTTCCAGCCCTCCTCTGTAGAAAATTGCAAGTCAGTCACCCTGTGAACGTGTCTCAGTGAGAAGCAACTGTTCCAAGGGAGGGTGGAAGTTGTGTGTTCATTCATAGGCTGGTGCACTGAAGGTGGGAGAGGATGAGTTTAGCCTCGGTGAAGCTGCTTCTGCAGCCCGTGTTAAAAGTTCAGCTCCCAGTGAGCTCTTCAAAGCCAAGGGCTGTTGGCTCTTTCTGGAGTGAGATGTGGAGGAAAGTCAGGTACCTGCAGGGGACACAAGGAGCCATTTGCATTCCAGTTGGGATTTCTTTTAAGCCTTTACTATACTTCAAATGTTTAATTTGGATTAAGATCACCAATAAATGAAAGCCAGACCTGTTTTTGGGAACAACTGCATAAATGGGCTCCAGATCAAGCACGCCTTGTCCCTGGTCCTGTTTGAAGATGAGAAGATACCTTTTGGTCAGCCTGGCCTGCTGGCCTCGTGCTGACACAGGCAGGGATTTCAGCTTTCCTGGCTCGTTGTTTCTACCAGCCCTCCTACATCAGGCTCTGGAGGGGATTCTGTTGTGTTTGAATAGAGCTCATTTCTGCATCTGTTGAAAGATTTGTTCATCACTAATTGCAGCAGGCTCATGGTTCAGTGTTTTTGAGAGATTAATTAGAATGACAAGTAAATCTGAAATACAGTAATCATGCCATTATTGATCTCTGTACCTGTGCCTGCCTGTTAAAGAAGTGCTTACTTAGTGGTAGAATTTTCTTCTCCCAAGTTGAAATTTTGAAGCCTTAAGTGTGTCTGATGAGTGCTCTGCAATAGATTTTGTCTTTAGGAATTAAACCCAAACGTTTCCTCCTTCTCCCCCTTCACAGTATCAGTCATTCCCACAAGGCCGAAATGGATTTAAAGTTGGAATGAAATTGGAAGGGCTGGATCCTGAATACCCCTCTCGATTTTGTGTCCTCACAGTGGCCGAGGTATTTGCTCTTCCTCCCTTTGATTCCAAGAGCCTCATGTACATTTAGGATTGTATTTCAATGGCGAGTAGAAACATAAGAATAATAGTAGTTTAGTTAATGCATGGTTGGGGGGAGTTCACAGTGACCCTGAAGGAATAGTGTTATGTGGCTAAGGATCTATACCCCAGATCCTGCTGTTGGATGTTTGCAACTGAAACTCTCGATGGTAAACCTATTAATTGCATGCAGTGGGTAATGTGATTAGACCTTGATTCTCAATATATATTGAGAATATAAGCAAGACAAAATGTTTTTATGCTTCTTCAGTTCTGTGAGACTTGTGTTTATCAGGTACAGACATAAATGTCCTGAGGCTGCAGTTGTGCTCCAGATACTGCTGCGCAGGAACACCTCCATGAGTATGTGATAGGAGGGCAATGAAGTTATGCTGAGCAATTTTCTTTTCATCTGTTTGAAGTGAGGAAAGAGGAGCTTGGAAACTCCTCTCAAACATTAATAAATGCTGAAAAATAAAACTAGACTTTTGGGAAATAAATGTTTACTTTTATCTATACACCCAAATACAGAAGGAATGTTTGATTAATGTTTTTCTTTAACTTCTTTATGAGACTTTGCGATAACCGGAGCTTCCCTGCTTATAGGTACAAGGGTACAGAATGCGGTTACACTTTGATGGTTACCCAGACTGCTACGACTTCTGGGTGAATGCTGATTCCTCAGACATCCATCCTGTTGGCTGGTGTGAGAAAACAAGCCATAAGCTGCTTCCTCCTAAAGGTACAGAAGAAATATAGAATGGTCTGCCAGAAACCATAACTTCTACTAAGAACTGGTTGTCCTGGCTCTGCATGTTTCATTTGTAGTGCGATTTCTTTGTGGAGCTTGATCTCGAGTCTCTTAAAGGGAAGAGGTGTAACTAAGCTAGTGAAACACAAAAGAACCAAACAGCTTCCCAAAGACAGGCATTGTTAGTCAAATGAGAAACTCCGTAGGATGAGCAGGTAAAACAAGGCAGCTCTTTGGGGTTCAGAGCTCTCTCCTCTCCTGTAGTCAGTTTCCTAGAATCATTTGAGGGTTGAGATTAATGATTGGACATTAAACTGAAACAGAGAGATGTTTTAGCTGAAATGTGTAACCCTTGAAGATTGTAGAAGGGCGGTTACCATTCAAAGTTCTTATTCTTCCCAGGTAATTTCCATTTCTGAAAAACCAATCTGAGTGTAACAGGGCTGTATAAGCCAATCTTTTTATCTCTCCTCCTAGGTTTCAAGGAGGGAGAATTTAATTGGACTTCCTATTTGAAGAATTGCAAAGCTCACGCAGCTCCAAAAAGCCTTTTCAAGACCCTCGGCACTGTAAGTGGTGATATTAAATATAAGATGTTTCCAATGGGTCTGATGCCAAGTGGGCTTTGACCAGAATATTTACGTGGTTTTAATATGCTCACGTCAGAGGTATAATCAGATGCAAACTATTTCCTGCTGTGATTTATTTTTAAGATGGGAAACTAGTACAATTTTTCTTCCTACCCCCAGTCACTGACTTTCCAGAGAGAATTTTTAATTCCCTTCTCCCTTAATACTGGAGGAAAAGATTTACTCTACCATTTACTAAATGTATTACACTGTCTGTTTTGCTGTGTCCCTCCAGTCCAGATACTTTTGTCACTTTCCTCTAATTTAATAATTTCCAAAATAATTTCTGGGTTCCAGCAGCATACTCATGTGTGCAATGGGATTCATTATAAGGCTGTGGATCTTGAGCATTTTTCATTCTTCACCCCCTGTTGCTTTCCTTTTGGTTGTTGGCCTCAGCTCCTCTGTAACACTCCCTCCTGTTTTGTGTCACTCGGATGACACAAAGTTCCTGGTCTGGCGCATTCAATGCGGCAGACAAACAGAGCTCTGACTTCAGTAGGATCAGGGGCCAGCTGTGCAGCTCTGCTCTCCTTCTGACCCAGGTCACCTGCTTGCCTTGAAGACTCTTAACTTTCCCACTAATAAGACAGGACCTGCAGTGCTCACACTTACCCCCAGCCAACACTCACCACTGCGAGGCTTGTAGCGTTGCTGTGTACCCAGAGATGCTGTTACTCTGCTTTAGAAATGGTAACAGCCATTGCCAGAGCACATGGAAATAAATCCCTGGAGACCTCTTGCTAGTAATTAGTGTTTTGCTCTGTGGGGTTTGGGGTTACAACCTGCAAAAGACGAGTATATAATTTAAATGGCCTGACCCACAGTGTGGCTGATTTTCCTTTCCTGATGTCCTGTTCCTCAGCCTGTCACACCCTCTGGTTTCCGTTTGGGAATGAAACTAGAGGCAGTGGACAAGAAGAATCCGTCACTGATGTGTGTGGCTACCATCACAGACATGGTGGATAATCGCCTGCTAATTCATTTTGATAACTGGGATGAGAGCTATGACTACTGGTAAAGAGATTTTATTTCTAATCTATATCTGCAAGTAGACTGTGGTTTATTTTGCCCTTCCACTCAGGGCAATGTCTGGTATTTTCAATGTAATTACTAAAGTTGGGATCTTATATAAGTTTTCAAGCATCTGAACAATTACTTTGGGTTTTTACAAAGAACCAGTTGCCCAGTAGCTTCCTCTTCTGTCTGAGCGCTGGCCAGTCTGGCTCAGTGCAAAACCAGTGAGGTTAGTTTGAGCTGCCCGAGAAGCTGTGGAGGGAATGCAGGTGGCTGCCTTGGGTCAGGTCAGGGAGTGTTCCTGTTAAATGCATCATGCAGAGCTTTGTAACACCAGTGTTTCCATTTGCATGACTTCAGATCTTGTTCCTTTACCATTTTAGCCTGTGCAGCTTTGTTCCTGTATCATGTTTTATTTGGAATTTGCAAATTTTAATGAAAAACACAAGGAAACAAAGCTTCCAAGTACAGCTTGGCTGAAAATACACAGGTTTTTCCTAGATCTGAAGGACTACTTTGGTCCTTTCCTTGGAGCAGATGTGACAAAGGGGCTGTCTCAAACTGGGCCATGTGTGGGACACTTTCTGTTAGTGTTTTTTTAAAGCACCAGACGTTCTTCTTTGTATTTCCCCATCCTTGGGGGCAACTTGAATGCCTTGAAAACTTGGCGTTATAAATTCTAACGAAGTAATGCTTGTCTTTTACACCACGATCGCACCCACCGAAAGCATCTGCTAACCCAGCAAAGGCATATCAGACAGCATTTGAAATTCTGCTCTTCTTTTTGCTTTAAAATTGACTGATGCCAACTTTCCCTCTTTGGTTCAGGTGCGAAGCCAGCAGCCCCTATATCCGTCCTGTTGGCTACTGCCAAGAAACTGGAACCCCACTGACAACACCACCTGGTATGTTGAAAGTGAGACTTATTGCCTGCCTCAGTCAAAAACCCACAAGCTTCACCTTCCACATAACTGCATATTTGCAAGTTAGAGGTTCCATTCAGTGTTTTACTGACTGAACAACAGGATTGTTCATACTTTTTGCTGCTGCATTTTACCTTTGTTTCTCAGCTCTTTCAAACCATGGGTTTGGTAATTTTTAATTTGATTTCAAAAGGGAAAGAAGTTTGAAGTATTTGCAGCATTCTATTTAAAGTGAGCTTGAAGGAAGAGGAATCAGGATCATGATTTCATAGATGATAAGGTGGAATTTCTGGAAATGAAGGAGTAACTGAAGCCACATCTCTTTCTGCTGCACTGGAATTCCATAAATGAAGAGAACGTTGGCAAGGGAAAAAGCACAGAACCCACAGGAAAACCGGTGTTGTTTTCAGGCAGTGGAAGGATTGACAGCCCTGGAGCATGAGTTTCTGTGACTGCTGCATATCGAGTAGAGTAGGTGGCACTATGAGATCCCTCTGCAGTTGCAGAATTAGTCCCTGTGCCTTCGCTGCAGGTGCAGATGGGGTTGTAAACACTCACTCTTCAGCAACCCTGCATCTGGTGCTGCTCCGGAACGTGCAGCAAGGCTGTGGTGGGCGAGCAGCTCCCCTGCTCGTATCGTGAGGCTCCGTGTCCCCAGCAGAACCCGCTGTCGATTCTGATTGCTCTGATGAGAGATTTGATGTGCTGCACTTTGCAAACTGTCCTGGGCATTCTTAGGCGTTGCACCCTCCTGACAAAAGGAGACAATCCCGAGGCTAAAAATAACGGAAAGAGGAAGCAGGGAAGAACGTAGAGCAGCTTCTTAAATGCAGCTGCCAGGGAGAGGCATCGTTAGAGTAGCACACCCATGTAAGTGTCAGATTTTGGTAACAGCGATGGAGCCTTTTATTTCCAAACTTCAGCTTTTACTCAGCTACAAGTGAGTAGGTAACAGGAGACAAGAAGTTTCTACAGTCTTGCAGGCACTCACACGTAGAATAGTTAATAAAATAGGGAATTAATTTAGTGATGCCACTGCACATCCCAGAATCCTCATAATTGCCAGCTTTCTCTAGAGAATAAGCATTGATTAGGCTGTACTGAAATGAACTCTGGGTTTTTCAGGTCAGGGTTAAAGCCCTGTGTAGAAACTGGGGACACTTGCAGTGGGCTGGAAGTGTATGTGTGAATAAACAGACCACCTCCCGGCAGCCCCCACCACACGTGCTGAATTACCATAATAGCCACATTATGCGGCTGCTTTTCTCTTGTTTGTAACAAGAAACGTGGAGCTTTCTTATTTAAATGTTAATTCTCTGTTTTTTCAGGATACAAGGATTCCAAAACCTTCTCATGGGAGAAATACTTGGAAGAAACTAATTCCCAGGCAGCCCCAGCAAGAGCATTCAAACTGGTTGGTGAATCTGTTTGCTTGTCCTAGGTCAGGAGGGTAGGGAAAGCTGCTGCTGTCTGCCCTTTCTTGCAAGATACTTTCTTGGATGGTGGTTCACAGTGTCTCTGCTAAGAGGTTGAAACTGTTTTTTTTACTTTGGATTCAGGGTCATCTCTCACCGCTGCTAAAGCAAAACGCAGAGCAGACTACAAGGTTAAATAAAAAAATGCCAGGAAGGAAGGGAGGGAGGGAGGAGTGGGGGGGTTGTATCTGTTCCAGGGGGATGAGCAGTTCCTCTGTCAGGTGTCCCCTCCACATGAAGTTTTAAAAACTTCTCTGAAGTATATTCCCCTTGCAGTTGTGCAAGTCCTTCTTCCCCTGGTCGGTGAGGCTGGAGTTAAGGTAGGATGAGAAGTTCCCATCAAGGACTTGTATGTTCAGATACAGATCTCAGTTCTAGGGAGGAGCCAGAAATAAGTACTGACAGACAATAGAGCATCTCTGCCAAACTCCTAGATGGAGTGAGAGCATCTGGCAGACTAAATCAAAAGATCATTCTCTCAACCTCTCAACCTTGATCTCCTTTGTTTCTTACGTTGGAGTCCAGTGCATTTATCTAAAAGCTCACTGTGAGCAGAAGCAAAACAAAATTAACTGCTTAAAAAAACTGTACTTGAAAGTTAGCTATTTGTGTTTTGTGGTTTTTTTCGTTAGCAGCTTCTTCCACACTGCTGGCTCACCTTGCTAAATTTTGTGAGATGTTTAAAAACTTTTCCTGTGCCATTGTGACACTTGCCTCAATTCCTTCCAATGAAGTTAGCATTGCAGGTTAATACCTGCTGCCCTCCTGTGGGGTAAGATCTTTGGGACTGAGGAGGCAAAGCAATGAGGGAGGCCTCAGATAAGGGAGGTCAAACTTCAACCAGAGTAGTTAGATAATTGCTAGATTTCAGTGGGTGTCCATGTGAAGTTGTGGCAGGTTGCAAGATGGGCATCAGGGAATAGGAGGAGTCTGGCTTCTCCTCTTCAGAGACCTGTAAGGCCAGAGCTGGGGTTATCTGCAGAAATCCAGAACATTCCTTGGATTAAAGTTTTCCAGAGTGGGGCAGACAGCATCTTCCATCATGCAGTGCAGTGTGTGGAGCCCCTTGCAGCCAGGGCACGGGATCACTGGTGAAGCTGGTCAGCAAGGAGACATTTGCTGTGCCCAGTGTAGGCTCAGCCTTTTTCTGAGCCATGCTTGTAAAATTCCAGCGGTGCTGGAAAACAGGCACCTTCTGAATACAAGAACAAGCAAATGCAGCAATTGGCCTCCTACACAGTAGAGAAACAGTAGAAACAGTTTCACAGAGACAAATATTTTGGAAAGACAATAAAACTCTGCATGATACAGATAGGAAGTGAAGTACGACCTACTTAAAACTCCCCGTCTGAAGTCCTCAGTAAGCTGTCATTACAGAATTCATTGCTCAGATTTTCAGAACATAAAATGTGTTGAGAAATGTCACCCAAAGCTTGCAGGGCTTTGCTCAGGACGAGGAGCATTTTCAGTACTGAGATCTGCCTCGTTTGGATTCTCCCAAAGTCAAATGTCTTCCCAAGGGGGAATGCAGCCACCTTGTCTGCCTCTTTTCTCGTTTTGCCTACATCTCTGCAGCCATTGCTCTGCTTCTTCAGGCTTTGAGACAAGAGCAGAAGGGCCAGTTCTGGCTCGTGTGAAACTCCAGGCTATAAAGTAGCGTCCAAGACTGTACTTCAAAAATAAAACAGAAAGAAAAGGCATTTGCTTTATCAACAGTTAATAGAACTCCTTCAAGATCAAACCTTGTTATTTTTCCAGCTTGGTTGGTCTGAAGTGCAAATACATGGCACGGTTATTGATTATTTTATTATTATTCCAGCTAGCAATTACAGGAACTCAGTACATAAAAATACAGGTTGAGAGCCAGAACAGACATTTCTCACTGAATTAGTTTTTAACAGTTTTCAAGAGCTCTGTTATGTAGTCTGGAGACACTGATCATCAGCACAAGCAGCATATCTTGTGTCTGGATTGCTGCCTTCTCCTCCACCTAGAAGCACGGGAGGAGCCAGCATGGCTGTCAGCATCACTGTGTCAGCCCATTGTCTTGGGCTGTCAGCTGAAAAACATTCACAAGCTCTGGCCAAAAAGGCAACAAGACTTGAACAAATGGCCGGGCTCATCTGGGCAGAATTTGTTCTCTAACACTCAGGCTCCTTCCTCGAGGAAGACAGACAAGGTTGGCTGGTTCAATAAGACACCTTTAAAGCTAAAAGCAGTTTAGATTGTCTGCCTTCAGTGTGTCATGTGACCAAAAGCTGGTGGGTGTCTGCAGCCAGGTGAAAAGACCAGTGAGAAACTTGCGGTTCGGAGTCGGTGATCCCCTGAGCTCCAAGTGTCCCTCCTTCCCCACCCCCAGCTACTGGCAGTAAAAAGGGTGAGGAAGATCATGAAGGAAGAGTGATTATAATCATCTTTTCATTAACCTGATCTTGTTCAAAGACACAATTTATCATCTCTCGCTAAAATCCTGACCTTTGTGTGTGCAGAAGTGAAGAGGGACGTGTTTTGAATGAGTACCCAGTGCTCTCTAACCCCCAGCTGAGGAGGTCACAGGAGGAATTTGCAGTCAGTCATTTAAAGATAAATGGAAAAATTGTAAATGCTGTCTGTTAGTTAGAGGTGTACATCTGTGGGTGCTGCGAAGGGCACGCATCAGCTCAGAGGACATGCTGGAGTTTTTACAAAGTCATTTGACGGCTGAAGTTTGAGAGAAAGGGTGAGCTGGCAACTGCAGGAGCTGGAGCTGCTCTGGGGTCCCAGCAGTTCTCGGCAGTCACTGTTAACAAGCAGATGCAGTTGTTGTTATAAGAAGTTGGTGGTATCCTACTTAATGACGGTTGTTCTGGAGTATCCAGATGCCAAGACTTGTCACCTATAGTATAGTGAAGAGAGACATCCCGTGGTGGGGTGTTCCAAGTGAGAGACGGTGCTGAGCTGGCCACTGTCCTTGGCAGATGTGAGATCATTTCTCTGCTGCATTTGGGAGTTCTGCTGTCAGGCTGCAGACTGTGTCAGTGGAGCTTGTGGTGCCTTTTTCCTGTTAGGGAAGCGCCTCTTTCCCTGGCTGTGAAATGCTCCCCTGCACCAAGAAAGCTCAGTCTTCCTCTTGAGTGGTTCTGGACTGCTGACAGACAGAGAACTTAGTCCTCTAGGAAGCTCAGATGGTAGCTTCTGGAGGGACCTGCAGTGTGAGATCAGGAGCCAGAGCTGCAAAGGCATTTGAATGGTAGATGAAAAGTTCAGTGCATTTTACTTGGAGCAGGTGACCAGCTCTGAGTGCTCAGACTTCTCAGAATTCTGCTTACATCCCTCTCTTACAGCGTCCTGCTCACGGATTCCAAGTTAATATGAAGTTAGAGGCTGTGGACAAAAGAAATCCCGTCTTGATTAGAGTGGCAACGATAGCTGACAAAGATGACCATCGCATTAAGGTATGACCTTGCTCCAAAGCGCAGAGCCCTTGTGCTGAGGAATACAGCTATTGACAGCACAGAAAAAACACCCATTTGGTATGAGGAGCAGCAAACCAGCATCTTGCTAATGATCCAGCCTACAGGCCTGCCCACCAGGAACGGTTTCTCTTGGTTTCTCCTGCTGAAATTGGGTGGAATTGCCTGGTATTGTTAGTTCCTCATTTAATGTAACTGTTTTGAAATAGCATTTGACAGTGATTTCCAGCTCTTAGTGTTTTCTGTGTGATCAGTGCGAGTGAAGGCACTGCTGAAGTTCTGCTGGTGGGAAGCTACCTGATGGTTTCTTTTTTTCCTCCTAGCATACTTAAAGGAAAGCCCAAAGCAAGTTAAACCCTGGTACATGTGGGAAGCAGCTTCATTCTCTAGTGTGAATTTGTTACATAAATGGATTATAATTAATTCTTTGCACGTCAATACATTGCCAGAAAAATCTGTCATGCTTTAGCTTCTGAGAAATTAAGTATGAGCCAGCTAAAGTGAAGGCTGCACTGATGTGGAGGCTCCTTGGCCCCAGGTCTTCTTCCCAAAGGATGGTTGTGTGGGCAGGAGTGGAGTTTTGCTCCCCATTACCCATTTGCTTCTCAGTCTCATCTCTATGACTGCGAGCAAAAGTCAGTTTTTCCAGTAGAGATCGGCATGGTGCTCGGTTCATACATGTGTTTGAAACTTTGCCAGAAAGACAACCCAGCAGCCTTTAAACCACAGTGGTCTGAAGTCCCTGAAGTAACCTGACCTGAGTCTGAGCTAACTAGTACTGATCTTTTCATTCAGGGGAAAATTCTGGCGTGTTCACTGCAAAACTCACCAAACTCATGGGCTTTTATGGGGTTTTGGCATTCGCAGAAAATGAAACAAATAAGCAGTTGTGTTTGCACAGGTTTAGTCTTTGTGGATGGGATGTGCTGGACCATCCCGTGGTCTGCGCTCTCTCGCAGACCCTCTGGTTTGACTGTCACCAGAATCTGGTTGTTCTGTAGAACACAGACACAGGGGTCAGGGAAACAAATAGTTACATGGCACACGAAGGACGATTGTGCTTGACTGAAAGATTGAATGAATCAGCCCCAAGCTGAGCAAGGTGAAACAAAGGGGAACTTAAAAGCTGAGTCATGTCCTTAGCCGCATCTCTCACTGCGACTGTGTGCTTCTTTTAGATACATTTTGATGGCTGGGACCATAATTATGATTTCTGGGTCGATTCAGACAGCCCTGATCTTCATCCAGTGGGCTGGTGTACCAAAACTGGACACGTTTTGCAAGTCCCTCTAGGTAAAGTAGACGAGATCATATTGTTACGTTGAATAATTTTGCACGTTGAGTCTGCCCTTCAGATGCAGGGAGTGGCTTTACAAATCTGGTGAACTTTGGGTTTTTTCCTCCTTATTACCAGGTGCTGTTGATCAAGTGGAAGCAGTGGGACAAGCATGTCCTACCCCAGGCTGCCATGGTATCGGTCATGTTAAGGGACCGCGATACGGAACCCATCATACGTATGTATATGAGATCTTCTTAGGGTTCTGCCTGCGCAAGTCTCGCTGCTGACCATAATGAGAATAATAATTATGATAATAATGTGATGATGATGATGATGATGCAACAAGCACCTGCACTGCACTGAAATTCCCTCATGGTGTTTACTCTGGAGATAGTTATAACTGAAACTGCAGCTCCCTCTTGTGTCTGAAGGTGCTGTTTCACCGTAAATTCTGTTTATACCAGTATCAGCATGACAAGTGCAGTGCAATCCAACATAGATTAACTTACTCCAATTTCTACATTCCAGCATTACTGGAGGAATCAGTTTTGTAAAATAATATACCCAGGAACAGCATTTGCAGACACGGTTAAAGAGGGAGAGAGTGGGGGTCAGTTATTAGACTGAGGAGAGCTGGCTCGTGTTTTGTCTCTGCCTTTTGATTTCTTATTTGCTCTTGGAAAAGGAAGGTTTTTCTTGATTATACTATGTAAAGATCAAGAAATCAATCTCAGATGGGAGGTGTGAAGATAGATAATATGTAATGCCATAAAGGGCTCTGAATTTTTCAGAGTGAGAGATGCAGGACTCTCAGACAAGCAGGTTACAGAGGAAGAGCTCTTCTCTGAAGCGGCTCCTTAAAAAACGTGACTTTGGTTTCTAACTCGGCCATGTAGTCCTTGCTTTCCCACACCTCAGACTCGTTAATAACACCTCCCTGAGTGTTCCTGGCCTCACTTTTCCTGGCTTTGTTGATGGAATGTCTGCCTGAGGCTGGTAAGACTGTATGACTTAAAAACATTCATTGTCATCTCTCTCTTTTTCTTTTTTTCCTTTTTTAAACACAGGTTAGTTGGCTGCCCATATTCTGATGTGAATCTCAACAGAGAAAACGTGTTACAAGACCGCCTGAGTGGGGAGAAACTTGCCCCTAGCACTAGCATGCAGAAGGGCAAGAAGCTGGAGACTCCTGCCCCATGTCAGCCAGGAGCAGGAGAGTCTTCTCAGGAGGAGTATCCACAATCCAGGTGAGCTGAACCCTTTTCTCGGGCGGGTACTGGGGAGGAAGGAACATTTTACAAGGCTGAAAAACACAGGACTTGGCAGAGAAGCAGCAGAGCATTGAGTTCATCTGTCTGTAATATTGACCCATGCCCCAGACGCTCTTAGCACAAAGCAGTGCACTTTTATACCCTCAGATGCCTTAATAGGTTTCTTGATTCCTTAATCCTGCCTCTCTGGTCACATTCCAGCCAAGGAAATTGCATTCTGTCTCCATAAATTTTTCCTTGCTGTTTCAATTTCAAATATATTCTTTCCCTTCATTTCCTGTCTTAAAACTGTCAAGCAAGGTTATTTTGCCCTATTAAACTGTAACTTCAATCCACCCCAGAGCCGGCTGCGTTACACTGGTAGGTGGGAAGACTATTTATGTATCACTTGGAAAACAAGTTGAGCTCCTTCAGATAGTTTCTTTCCTTACATGAAAATCTTGGAATTCAGTAGCATTGAAGCAAATTGTGTGTTAGTCCTTGCACTACAGGAGGCAGTTAAAAGGTGTTGTTGCAGGACAGACCTGGACATGAAGGCTTTTATTATTGTCACCTTTAGTCCATAGAAATCCAGTCTCACTCAGGCAAATTCCAGCAATACTTTGGTCTTTGTTATATGTGGCCAAGAAGGCTACAAGCATCCTGGCTGTGTTAGCACCAGTGTGGCCAGCAGGACCAAGGCAGGGATCGTCCCCCTGCACTGGGCACTGGGGAGGCTGCCCCTGGAATCCTGGGGTCAGTTTTGGGCTCCTCACTCCCAGCAGGACCTGGAGGGGCTGGAGCATGGCCAGAGAAGGGCAGCGGAGCTGGGGAAGGGGCTGGAGCACAAGGGGGGTGAGGAGCAGCTGAGGGACCTGGGCTTGTGGAGCCTGGAGCAA
>JANHFX010011745.1:0-10256 GCA_027560015.1 Chloroceryle amazona | reverse complement strand
CCCCTCTCAGGCTGCTCTTCTCCAGCTGAACAGCCCCAGGGCTCTCAGCCTTTCCCCAGCACAGAGATGCTCCAGCCTGTCTGCATCTTTGGAGCCTCCACTGGACTCTCTCCAGTAGTTCCTTGTTCCCTTTTAACTGGGAAGCCCAGAACTGGACCCAGTACTGCAGAGGTGGCCTCACTGGGCCACCTCACTGGGCCCTCAACCTGCTGCCCACACTCTTCTGAATGACCCCCTGGAGACTATTTGCCTTCTTAACCATGAGGGCACATTGCTGTGTCTGGGCAGCCTGTCCCCCAGCCCTCCCAGGTCTTTCTCTGCAGAGCTGCTTCCCAGTAGGTCACTCCCCTGGTCACAGTACCTGTGGTGCAGGGGGTTATTCCTCCCCAGGTGCAAGACTTGCCCTTGGAACTTCATGAGGCTTCCCTCTGCCCAACTCTTCAGCTTGTCCAGGTATTCTCCTCTTGCATCTTCCTTCTGTCTCTTTTCTCCATTTCTGGTAAACCCCAGGAGTGGTGTTTGTTTAAAAGGCTACTCCTGCAGCACAGAGTGCTTGCAGTGTCCTTGCAAATGATTCTGGGACAGATCAAAGACCTGTCTCTGGTGTAGGTGACAATAGCCAGCAGCAAATGTGACAGAAAGGCCACGGGAGCAAGGCAAGCTCAGATCATCACCCAGAGATTCTGCCAGCCTCTCAATACCAGAGACACTAAAGGACCCTTATTGTCTTGCCCCGAGTGGTCCAACTGTCTCTGAAGTTTTGGAAGGTACCAGACACTGCAGAAGGATTTTCAGTTGTGTTTTAATGATAAGGAAGGGGAACAGGGATTCCAAAAGGGAAGTAGTACTTTGTTATTTGTTCACAGTAGGAGTTTGCACTTCTTCAGAAGTATATGGGGAGTTGCTGCCCGATGGCCGTGTGGATTTTAGGGGCTCCCTTTAAAACAGAGCTGTCCCTGCTGGCAGAAGAGAAGGGCGAGTGATGCTCTGCTTTCGGGTTACATAACGGGAATGACGGGAGCAGGAGCTGTGCACCAAAACTCGGCTTCTGTCGGGGTAGAGGAAAACCGGAGGGCACGCTGACAGCTCCACGCCTGCGTGGTTGGAGCTGGGGGAAGGGAAGGAACATTAGTGAGGTGGTGGGATCAGCTGGAGATGCAGTGACACGAGTTAGGAGAGCGTCTGACAATCCCATGTTAAAGGGAAGCTCATATTTGACAGTGACCCCTCTGAACTGTTTGTCTGTTTGTGTTCATGGAAGAAATGTCACATCTGTTCTAACTCAGATAAATATGCCTCATGGAACAGAGCTGTTCCTACAGGGGAGCATCCAATTAGCATGAGATGTTTGATCTGATTATGCTTCAATATAAAAATCTTCTGTGAACCAGGGAAGCTACAGCTGGAGAAGACAATACCTATTAAGTCACCCTCCACTGCATTCTGGACTGCTCCTCGTGCTACTTACTGTTACATAATGTAATCCAAGGGCTGCTCTCATGTCTCCGGGGAGATTATTCCAAATGTTAACAGATCTGCTTAGAAAGGTTTTTCCCTAATGTGAAATGTAAAATTAACTTTTACTCCTTTTCATCCCCTTGGTTCCATGGACCCTGTGTACACACCAGAGATTAAATAAAACCCAACCTCCCTTCCTTCCCAGCTCTTCTGCCTTCAGCCTGTTGATAAACCAGCACTGCTCATTCAGTTGGTCTGTCTTGTCTCTTAAAGGCACGTACCATGGGAAACTGTCAAAATCCTGGGGGGTTTATTTTACTTTCAAGCAATACTGTAGAGAAAGTGAAGTTGTGGATGGCTTTAAATTAGTACAGCCACAAACAAGTTTCAATCTGTAAAAATATTGTTATTTTATAAAGATCCTTTTAAGCAATGGAGAAAATGGACTTTGAGATAAATGGTCAAAAGCCAGTACAGAAAGTATTATAGGGAACCAGAATTCACTTTGCAGATGTGTTGCAGCAACAGCCCAGTAACTTTTTTCAGACGTACCCTTCATGAGTGGGAGAGTTTTAAGTATTCAAGTTTTAAAAACTCTTGCCTATAGAACTCCCTACAGAAATAAGCCCTTTTTCCTTGGGGCTATCCCCTTTTAAGCGTCTGTATTTCTCTTTTCTCAACTGTCATTCCAGGTTGTAAACTTTATCCAGCGTCTACCTGGTTGCAAAGAGCAAGCGTCTGTTTTCCGGGAAGAGGTAAGTGATGGCTGCCACAGTTCTGTGGGGTGCCACTGGCAGCGAGGCGGTTTTGCAGCCCGCTGCTCTGGAGTTGGAGCACAGAGAGCGGAGACGCGCGCAGCCTTGTCATTGAAGAGCCTGTGGCATTTAGGAGGCAGCTTCAGCATCGTGCTGAATTCCAGCACGGCTAATTGCATTCTGCTGCTTTAAATTTCCCCTCCAGTTCCAATCAGGAGCTTATGCTTGACATCCTGTCTTGGACTGTTGCACGGAGGGTTTGGCACCGTTAGAAAGATGTCCTGTTGGAATGGCGCAGTGACGCTCTCATCTGCTCCCTCTGACAAGCACATATGGCTGCTTCTCCTGGGGAGGCTGCTGGGCCTTGGGCTTCCCCAGAGTCACTGCCTTCCCCCATGGGCTGAGGTGAGAGCAGGAGGGGGACCTTGCCTTGGTGGTTGGGAAGTCAGAGCATCTCCAGCAAACCGTGGGTCCCGTCATCGCTGCTGTGTGCAGGGCTGGGCCCTCCTCCTTGTTCATAGTGTGTTCACTGGGGCTTCTGCGAAGCCTCAACAGGTGCAGAGTGTGGCCACTGTGTTTTTTAGCACACCTTTTCACGTGGATCGTAGCCCCTTCAGCAGGGTTGAGTGCATTGGCTTCCACAGATGTTGCAGGTATGACTTGGAGGTCCTTTATGAGCCCCTAATTAATTTGCACAGACATCCCCCTCTTCTGTCATCCCAGCTCTACAGCTGAGGAGAAACTACAAGTACCTTACGCACAGTACAGTAACCAGAGCTTTAGGACCAGTACCCTTAACCAGAACTTGAGGGTATTCCAAAATCAGCACTACCTCAAGGTCCAACTTCAAGATGACAAAGGGGCAAAAGAGGAAAATAAAGACAAAGTTTTGGAGTTAAATTAAAAAGAATTAAATTTATCAGTGAAACAAAACCTTCCATGGCACCAGCACGTAGAATCATAGAATTGTCAGGGTTGGAAGGGACGTTAAAGATCAAACAGTTCCAAACCTGCCATGCATGGGCAGGCACACCTCCCACTAGAGCAGGTTGCTCAGAGCTTAAAAACTTCCATGGATGGGGCTTCCACCACCTCTGGTCTACCTGTTCCAGTGTCTCACCATCCTCATGGTGAAGAAATTCTTCCTAATGCCTGACCTGAATCGACCTCTCTCTGCTTTTAATCCATTCCCTCCAGTCCTATCACTGCCTGACAGCCTAAAAAGTCCCTCCCCAGCCCAAATCTACGAGTGAGTTTCCGGTTCAGACAAAGTAACTGTTCCTTGGTAATGTCAGTTCCCTATGCCTCTGTTTCATCATCTTTTAAGCTTTCCTTTTAAGCTATTTTAATACTTTACTTTCTGCAGTATGATTCCCCCTGCCAGCTGAGAGAGGCTCGGGTTCTTTTCTGTGTTTATGCTCAACTCAAACTGTCAGTTTGAAATTAAAACCCTTTGAGCAGTTTGGTTTTGGCCAGAAGTCAGGCGTGAGCGAGGGGCCTGCTGAACTCCCCCTGTGGCATCCCATTAGCTGCAGTCAGGCCTCTGAGTACTCGCTGTTTAGGATAAATAAATCCCCTGCAGACTTCTCTTGGTGGGAGGGGAGAGCGGGGTAAGTTGGTGCTTAAATTAGGAACAGAGAGAACAAATTGTGCACAGAATTTTAAAAATTATCCAAATAAGATGGAACAAAGAAATAAATAATAAAGCACAGGCACTGATGTTGTACTGGTTTCTAGGTCCAGTTAGGGAAGGTCTGTTTAAAACAAGCACCTTTGAGGTGATGCAGTGAAAATGAGGCACAGTGATAACACTGGACTCAAAAGCACTTTGAAATACAGGACACCTTTTCCAGCAGTTTTCTGCTACTCTTGACTATTACTTAATTTAAGCAGCAGTCCATTTGTTTCAGGCTATTTTGAACGTGTTCGTTGCAGTAGTGTCAACTCCAGGAAGCTTGCAAATAAGATTCGGGGACATTGTGACAGCAGGAGCCCTACTGTCATTTCCAGTGCACAAACTGGGAGGTTGAGCAGCTCTGTAATGCTCTCTTGGGTGCTTAGAGAAGGGGAGACCAAATTTCCTGGCTCTTTGCTTTAATTATGTGTTTGTCCAAGTGTATTCAGTGTATCCTCTTCCACAAGTCTTTGACGTCCAACAAAGTCCTAGTTAGGAAGACTACGGGAAGGGAAGAATGGTTACTCGGGATGACTTGAGTGTCTGGTGTTGTCTGCTCACTGGTGAACAGCGAGCGAGGGGCTGAGGTGCTGTCGGTCTCTGTAAGTGGACTTCAGTGGAGTTACCTAGGGAGACACTGTCTTCCTCCATTAAGCTTTGGCTTCTTCCCTGCAGCATCGAGGGTTTGGATTAATTATATCTGTGTTGCCTCTGTGGATGTTCTTGTAAATCCAAGTAAATTTTTAACCTCTTCTTAAAATAATACGGGCATCGCTACCTAGAGCATCTTGTATTTTCACACAGTAGTTTGTGTCCCACTTACGTTGAATCTAATCGAACACCTCTGTGTGATGGTGTAGGAGAGTGTGAGGAAGTCCAGACATCTGTAATCTTCTGTGGTTTCTATTGCCTGTGATCTCCTTCACCATGTGCTCAGCACGCCCATTCACTGCTGCTGAAAATGATGTCACAAGAACCTGACGTTTCTCCTTTAAACAGCGACTTGGTGTTTGTGGGCATGGTACATGGTACATCCTAGCTGAGTAGCCAGATGTTCACATCCCAGGAATTTTTCTCATCTGCAAAGCTTTTAGCAGAGCTGACCAAAAAAGGGGAAAAAAAGGGCATTTGGCTTTAAATTTTACCCCAAACAGCTTAACAGGGGTTGAAGAGTCTGTGCAATGACAGTGTGTAGTGAATGCGCTAGGAAATTAGGATTTTGTATTTCTAATCATCGTAGATCAGTGTAATATATTAATTCTTGGATAGCTGCCTCCTGAAGACTCGTGTTCTGGATTTCCTGGTCTAATTTCTGGCTACAGATTGTGAATAGGCTGTAGGATTTTTGTCAGTTGTTGGCTTTTTAGAGAGGAATTCTAAAGTAGAGTGAGTATAAAGTGTGACAAATGAGCATCCTCCTGATGGTCTCTCCCTAAGCCTTGCCCACATTTGGGCTTCTCTGTAGAAAAGGTGCTGCTAGATGGAGTCTGAGACCCTTGGAAAGGGCAAGTGCCTGGGATCTCATGGGTGGCAGGTTGGGGGGCAGAACTAGGGAGAAATAGGTTTCAATCATCAGACCTGTTTGTAGGACTTTCATTCCTCAGTTCAGAGCACGTTGTTTAAGCGAATGACCAGAAATAAGAATCCTGCCCCTCTTTGGATGCTAATGTCTTATCTTGCATTGTGTTTCCAACCTCTAGCAGATAGACGGCGAGGCCTTCCTGCTCCTGAACCAGAGTGACATCGTTAAAATACTCAAAATCAAGCTGGGTCCTGCCCTGAAGATCTACAATGCCATTCTCATGTTAAAATCTGCAGAAGACAATTGAGAAGAACCTTTTAGCAGAGCCCACAAGGAATTGACAGGGAAGAGATCTTCAGCCGAGAGCTTTATAACATGCCCAACAGGCAGATTAGGACTCAGATGGATTTTTAAGTAGGACTTATTAACAATATTTTGAGGACATAAATAGCCTGCTGCAGTCTGGAATACGGGGCAGCTTCACTTCCGAGAAGAGGATATTATTATATTTTGTAATTAAAATTGGTTTTGATATAACAATCTCTTTGAGATCTAGAAGAAACCTCCAGTTATAAGGGGAATCCAGGGTAACATTGGTGGGGCTGCAAGCTACAAGTCAAATGAGTGCTGTGACCAATGATAGTGCCTGAAAGAGAGACTGACATATCACCAGCATGTTGAATACATTCTGAGAGTAAGAAAATCGGGAAAAGATGCATTTCAGAGCAACTCAACTGTATCCTTAAACACTGTGACTCAAGAGACGACCTTTTCAGGACTGACTGTCCAATTCCAGTTCCTCCTGCTGTTCCTGGTTGTTCTGATACCCTTGGCTGCTGCTGCCAAGCAGAAAGGTAGCAGGGGCAAAGGGTTGCCCTCAGTGATATCTTGCATCCTTCAAACTGTTCTCATTCAGGTCACCAGGGAATGGGAAGTTTGCCCTTTGTAGATCGGCTTTGGGTAGACAAAGGTCTCTCATCAAGAGAGACAAAGGTAAAGACTTCAGCTGTAATTCTCCCATCTGTGCTTTTGTGCAGCTTCTGTCTGCACCAGGAACACCTTATGGCAAAATGGCACAGTCAGGAGCACTTGGGAATTGGATGAGTTCATTGTTGTCTTCTCCATTATCAGCCAAATGCTGGGAATATGAGTTGGAAACCCAGCAGTGGCCACCACACACATACAAATGCAAACGGATTTCCTAGAAACACTTTGCTTTTCTTTTTGAACAGTCGAAACTGGTGAAGTCTTAGTGCTTTAAGCCTTTTCAGCCTCCGGGTGATGGATTTTGGTCTGTTCTACGGAAGGTCAGTGAGCTGTAGCAGTAGGGCAAGGCTCCCTGCCTCTCCAGCAGCCAGGCAGGCAGAGAGCACACAGGGTGGTGAGGCTGGAGGGGAACGGAGGTTTGAAGAGGCAGCAAAACAAGGTCAGGATGATTTGTCAAGAGAGAGCTAAGCTATGTCAGGGAGGAAGCAAATCCTGTGGCTGTGTTCCTGCATGTGCAGTTTGTGCTGTCCTGGCAGGAGGGGATCAGGAGTATCTCCTGCTCTGCTCCAAGTCAGAACATCGTTTGATGAACGTGCATGTGGGGCTGTGATGTCCTGGTTGCGGGGCTCCACACTGTTACTTCCAGAGCTGTCCTTTTCCAGTGGAAGCCCTGGGAGAAGCGATGAGCCCTGCTGGGCTCTGCTCAGTGTTACCACTGGTGCCTGGCAGCATTCTAGCATCTGACTTCTCTGGCCGCTCTCCCTGATGGACGTTTGGCTGTTCTGGAGTTTAGCTAGAATCAGCTTAGCTTGGGAAGCCTTTTCACCCCTTCAGTCAGAGCTGGATCCTGTGTTTGTGAGCCCTTGGGTGTGTTTACAGGGTGTTGCTGCAGACAGGGCTGCCATCAGCCTCTGCCCAGGGTCGCGTGGATTCCTCAGAGTGCTGCATGAGGGGATAGGATTCATCCGCAGGCACCTCAAACCCCCTCCTTGGCATGTTTGTCACCAGTGTTGTTGCCGTAGTCCCAGCCCTGCAGCTTCTCCAAGAGCCGTTGGGAACAGAATGAACACACTGTCTGTGACCATACGGTGACGCGAGGAACACACTTGGTCTTCCTTCCCGTATCATGCCATGTCTGTCCAACCTTCTAGCTGCCAAGAAGGTCCTTCTGACCTGCCTGAAGTAAGTTCCTTAGAACCGTAAAGAGAGCAGAATCCGCACCGCTGAGGCTGTTCAGTCTTGGGTTAATGTATAGAGCAGTTTATCTCCACACTGTCTGTTTTTGTCAGAGGTGTTAAGGAGTTTAAGCCTTTATCAGAGACCTAAAGTTGGTGAGGTATTTAATAGCTGAAACATGAAATACCAGCCAGGCAACTGCGGGAGACTAATCTAATGCAGTGTAAAGGCCTAGGCAAAGTATGAATTTAATTTATTGCAATACATTTTTAGTATGGTAACCAGGATATTCACCAAAGAGTCGTGTCCCTCGATCCCATGCTGTGTGTCCAGTGTCAGCGTAAAGACTTGAATCCTAAGTGTCATGTCTTGGACCCTGATACGACCGGCCTCCTGGGCAAAGCTAAATTGTTTGCTGACAACTGGAGCAGAGGATCTGTAGCTGGAATCTTTTGTTCCTGACTCTTCACTGACTTGCTAAATAACCCTGAGCCCTTCTTCACTCTGCTCTCCCCTGCTGTGACACCCTGCCAGGTAGGGTGAGGACAATCTCACCTTGCTCTTGTTTCTAGTGAGCAAATCCTGCCAGGTTTTCTGGTTTACCTCCTTCCTTTGGGAAGCTGAGCTGGGGGAGAGCAGATAGCCTCCAGCAGTAAAACAATATAAAATATTATTTCATCTCTCTTACTATATATAGAGAGAGGATGAAGAGAATCAGTGAAACAAGCAGTGAGATTCTAGGCACTGAAATTATGCAAACAGAAATCTTTAATCCTAGAGGCTTCTGAGCCAGCTGGATCAAAGATGAAACTGTGCACTTGGAGTGTGTTCAGTGACAGCGAGAGTGGTGCTTTCGGCAGGGAGGAAGGAGGGAAGGGACCCTTTTAGGGATAGGAGGAGGAGGAGGAACGTGCTTCTTGTGCCTTTTTTTTGTAATCTGCTAATTGTCTTTGCAGAGCGAGCAGGAATGTGCACCCATCTATTACTGACTGCTTTCCCAAATACAGTTGCACTCCAGTAAAAGCCAGCAACTTCACAAGAACGCAAGGGCAGAAAGATTTCCAGTGTCTTCACTGGACACATTTAAAATTCCCTAATATTTACAAGACAGAAAACAACAGAATGAGCTCATCTTTTAGCCCCTTAACTTAGGAATTCCTTGGGTGCTGCTGCCGCTTTCCCATGCAGCTTGGTGAGATGTTCCTGCTGCTGGTCTCTGCGTGGCTCTGCCTTTTCCCGGTGCTGAGAAGCGGGGAGGGGGCTGTGGGTGCCTTTGATGGTCTAATGCCTTGTTACCTAATTTGAAACATGCATTTTGAAGCAGAAAGCCAGAAGTTGCGGCTCTGCGGTGAGCAAAGCTGAAACTGGTTAATGCCACCTGGTTTTAGGAGGCTTCTGCTAAATGTCAGTGTCAACCAGCTGCTGGCTTCACTGAGCCCAGAAGTCACTTAGAAATATATTATTTAGAGGCCACCTGGAGCTGGGGCAGCTTCCCGTGGGCTGTGATGGGGAAGTTTCAGCTCTCGTTTGGAACCGATCTTACTCCTCGATATGTTTTTGTTTCTGTATCCCTGGGTTTGAAATCCAGAACTGCCAGGATTTTTCTCTTTTTCTTCTCGGTGGAGAGCCCTGTTAAATTTTTTTTCTGTGCCATCACCAATAGTCATCCTTGTAATCCAGTAGCAGCAAATTTCTGCTCTGGATGATGAATCCCATTAAAGTTGGACAGAAGCGTTTGGCACCACCAAGAGTAACACTCTACAACTAAAAGAAAAAAAAACCAACCTGAGCCGTTCAGCCCAGGGGATAAACTCATTCAGCTGGAGAAGATTTCCTGCCTGCGACTTTCCTGCCCTGCTTAGGGATTTATAACACAGCAAGCTTTAAAGTTCCTGAGATCCTCTCTGCCATGCGATGAGCCAGCTTATTTCTGAAATTCCTGTTAACTTGAACTGGAAACGTCTGCAGGAGAAGGGAGCGTCCGCCTCTCCTCTCACTTCGGCCTCTGAAACGCTGGCCCAGTTTCAACCAACCCAATACTTGAGATGTTTGACACTAGCCATGACATTGCCCTCCACTGATGCTTTCTTCTGGAAATGTGAATAAAATTAATATAAGTTCAAAGAGCACTCATTTTTTGCTGTGTTTGGGTCTGGCCTTGGCATGTGGTCTGGGCTGGAGCTGGCTTGGTGCCCTGAATGGCTGTCACCAGGGTGGGTTGGTCACTATGGAGGTTCATCCCCTTGTTCTTCTCCCCTAACCCTGGTGGTCAGAGCGTGGGCACCGTTCTCATCTTTCCTCTCTCCCGTCAGGCAGAGCAAAGCCGTGTATGGGAGCTCCCCCAGGGTTGTACGCAGGGCAGCAGCCACCCTGGCTGGCACTGCCCACCGAGGCTGTGCCCGATCCCCCCATGCCTTTTGAAGAAATTATTTTAGAATAAAGAACATTTAAGTATATTTTAATCCCTCATGGGTTTCTATTACAGACCAGCCCAGGAATCTGCTGTATTTGTAAAGCAGCTTCCAAATTTGAGTGTCTAACTAAACCTAGCAAGAATATTTTACCAGTATGATGCCATCTTAAAACTCTGTATTTTCATAGAACCATGGACTGATTTGGGTGGGGAGGGACCTTTCAAGGTCATCTGGTCCAACCCCCCTGCAGGGAGCAGGGCCATCTGCAG
>JANHFX010011744.1:0-79393 GCA_027560015.1 Chloroceryle amazona | reverse complement strand
GGTAACAAAATGATCTATGGGAATTTTTCAATTAAAAATCCCACAAGAGGGGCAAGGGTGATAAAAATAATAATTAGAAAACATTGAAAGAAAAGCAGCTTAAAATAAGTGGTTAAACATATGGAAACAGGTATTTTGTACCGAGGTAAAATAGCATTTGCTAATAATGAATTATACACACTTAGCTATGACATGCCTCTGACTGTAAACCAAAGTTATGTAAGATAGGTTGACACCCCGGCTTTGCAGGGAGCTATAATTCAGTAATGGGGGCTACTCTGACGAAGCTGCCCCCACACTGCAAGCAACCTCATACTCATTTAAGCTTTATATTCTGTAAAAAGGAACATAGGCTTTTACAGAAAACCTTAGCACTGTGGTAGCACAAGCAAGAGATGATATATAGAGGTAATCATATTCATGCACCTCCTAATGAGGTTTAGTATCCTTTAGTCACACAAGCCTTGTTTTGGTCTTTGCAGCCTTTAGCTTTTAATATTCAAACTGAAGTGTTGGACTTAGTCAAGGGCTGGTAGAGAAACCAATTGCATGCTCAGAAAAGAAAAAACTTTCTCAACTATAAAAAAATTTTATTTATTCCTTTCCTAGAAAGAAAGGAAAATCGGGACCAGCAGAGGAGATACTGGTTTTCTGAAAGCAGAAAGGAATATTGTTTATAGAGGTATTTCTCCTCCAGACACAGGACTCTGTGGACCTCCATGTTTCCTCCTAATCCCAGTGGCTCCTAGATGTGTTCAACATAGGTCCTTGCTCACACACTCTAACCTAGTCTTCCCTTCTCCTGCACCTAATAAACATCATAAGATACTCCCAAACCTAGTAACTCTCTACTTCCCATCCCCCAAAACCCTCTATCTCCATCCTTTGCAGACACTATACCCCTGGATTTATTCCCAGAAATGCTATCTTGCAATTATGCATCCAGCTTCTATAAATCATAGCACTACATGGTTAATAAATGTATTAAACACTGCAGTAGTATCTCACCAGGAGTCAGAACACACATTATTTATGGCTCATCGTCCAGCAGTATTTTTATACACCCACTACAGCATGCACATCTATGTTCCTTCCATAGCAAGGAAAAGGTCTGATCAGATGGCTCCAAATGGAGGTGAGCTTTAATTTGGAGGGAGGGGAAGGAAGGAGAAGCACATAAAGGGAAATAAATGCATTGGACCTGAATGAAAACAGGCATGGAGTGAGAATCCAAACTAAGAAACCAATCCCTGGTTGCTAGCTACACACTTTGGACCTCATGTACTTTATGGAATGTATTGCTTAGACGTTAGAGTGAGAGACAACATAAGCATCATTACGACAGACACCTGTTATGTGGGTTGTTTCTTCAGCTAATTTTAATGAGCGTGCCTTTGTCCTCTCCTGAGATGCCTGGTTAGTTATGCCCATATTAACATCTTTCTGAAGAAGAGGGACAAATCTCCCAAAATACATCCTTCAATTGACCAGGCTTCTGAAGTAGCTATTACAAATGAGGGTGCTTGTTCTTTTTGTTCTTTTTTTTTGTGTTGATTTGAGAGATTTACTATGCAACTAACCTGTTTTTCTAACAGCAGGACAGAAACAATAAGGAGAGAAATATACAGACTGTAAAAATGCAATCAGTTTAACTCTTCTGCGTTCACTAAGCGATAGGTGCATCTATCACAATTGCCAATAGTATTTTCTTATTAGCACAGCAGTGCTATGCCATGCTGAAGTATAAATTACTTTCAAGAGGGAAGATAAACAAAGTGTGGGTCAGAGACATAGGCCACTAAAATAAGGATCCAATTCATCACCGAGTAATTTTGAAACCCATACCATACAGCCAGGGTGCAAAGCTATTCCAGCTATAAAAACAATCAGATTTGCACAATCCTATTAAAAAAAGTCATGCCTTTTTTCATTTTTTTTTCTTCCTCTGCTGCATCAGCCCTCAAGATGCAACCTTGAGGCATGAAATTATCAGTTGTCATTCTACATAACAGCACTACAGTGCTGTCATCCCACTTCGTACAGTGAAACAAGTATATTTTATAAACAAGCATTACCAAGACACTGCTGGCACTAGTCTCCAAAGCTATGTAGATAATACCCAGCACCCTAAGAATCAAATCACAAGTTTTTCAGCTGTGAGACATTAAGTAAAGCAAACCATTTATCCCCTTGTGCCCAAATATGCCCTGGGGAAACACACAAAAAGTTTTACAGGCTGTAAAACAGTGCAATGAGGAGTTTATTAGCCAGTCCCTTCAGATCCCATTACCTCCTGCCCCCATAGCTCTCTACCTTTCTTAAAATCACACAGTTTGTCCCCATTCTCCTACAAGGATCTTGTCTGATTTTCTCCAGGCCGGGCAGGGTGGTAGAGCTCAGGTCACCCCGTGCACTGCAGGATGCCCTGACTGCCTGCAGGCCCAGCCACTCTCTAGTTTGCCAGTTCAAAGGAATTATTAAGGAACCATGGGTCAGGCCCCATCCAAAACCAGGGAAGAGCTGCCCAGTGGGCAATACTGTGATGGATCTACCGAGCTCACCTTCATAAAGCTCTGGCTTTCTTAAGAAAACATACCTTGCATACAAGAAGACCCATTATCCATCAACATTAGTAGATTCTTGCTGGTTTTGAGTACTTAAGCATTGGAGACAAGGGATAGAAGGAAACCTCAAAGGAAGGAGGCTTGTTTTATGGTTGGAAAGGGGAAAAGGAATGGTGGGTCTCCTGAGAACATTTCTGAGCATTCCTTCAGGAGGAAAGGAGGTTGAAAAGAGGTCTTCACCCTAGGGCAAGAGTGAGGAATCCTCTGGGAAGTGGGGCTAGGACACATTAAGTCCTTGTTCTGCTTGGGAGTAACCCTCTCAAAATGAGCAGAAGCAAGTATGAAAGGCAGGAGAGCTGACTGGTGTCAGTAAAGATGAGACCTAATTAATGTCCCAGAACTTATATGGCTGGGACAATATGGCACAAAACCTGCATAACTGCAATCTTACAAGGTTTTATGAAAAACAGAACCTATCAGAAACACCAAACTGATCAAACAGCTTACAAGGACCAGACATGGAGATCTTCAAATATTTATTTCAAGCAATTAGTCTCCCAGTGAGCACAGCACAAAAATATGACACCCAGCCAAGGCAACTGAGCTGACTGACTTACCTTTCATGGCAGTACTGTAACTTGCTAACAATTTTGTTTTCATGTTTGGCCATTCATTTATCTGAGTAAAATGAATTTCTATAGTCTTAGACTCTTCCTTCCTATTTTTAGGAGATATTATGCAATTCTCCTAATATGGTCTCTTTATGGATTTGCCTCGAGCAAATATTTTCACATTAAGAAGGGAAGAGGAGAAAACAGAATACTAAAAAGCACAGACATAATAAGTTTTCTTAGGTTAATATCTCAATGGCTTAGGCTGCCTAGGTTTTCTTTTATTTTTTTTTTCTCCAGTTATACAACTGAACAGCCATGTAATCCAATGTTGAGTTGTTTGGGATTTTATTAATAAAAGCCATTTCCCTAGTGATTCAACACAGATATCAACCCAGTGCCATACACAGCAGTTACAGGTAGCATCTGGCTGTTGTGCACTGAGCAGCATCTAAAGAAAAGAAGCGTGAACACAAATTCATTACAATACCAGTTAGAAGACATATTCAGCTTTTAATTTTGAACAAAGGTAAGCCATTGAAGAACTACAGATCCCACAGCACTTCCCCAGACTGGAGTGTGTGCCCTTGCGTGTCTGGATATGCAAACAAAGTTGTTCTATTTGGCAGCAGGCAAAGTACCTACCTCCCCTATTAGACTGGGCTACGTGGTGCACTGGAGTGTGGTGTAAACACTCCTGAGCAGCTGTCAGCCATGGCTACTCAGGGACTAAAAGCAGCTCAGCCAGAACACCAGGCCTGTACTGCACTAATGAGCCTTGAAAAGAGGCACCAGGCTAATGCAGCTACACCGCAGCTCGCACCATCAAGGTGTACTTTGGCTAAGGGGTGTCCGTGGTGTGCTGCTCTGTGCGAGGCAAGCGTGCTCTGTGACTGTTACTCATAGACAAGTTCTCCTTCGCATCAAGCAGATGACAGGATGGTATGGGGCTGGGACTCTGCTAAGAAGAATTTAGGAGCCTCCCAAGCTGAAAGCAGAGTTGCAGGGAGACAGCTCAATGAGGATGCTCACCACATCGTTCAGCCTCGTGAGACATCCAGCTCTGAGTTGCCATAGGTGGAAGAGATTAAGAAAACAAGGTCACGCATTGCCTCTGCACTCGGGTAGCAGGAGCAGGGATGGTGTCCTCTGGTTCTGCAGCTGGAAGGAAAGATCGAGCAAGCTTGCTTGAATATCAGTCTGCATGAGGCCTTGAGCACTGAGCATTACAGGAAGCTACCATTCGTGCTATGCCAACCTTAAGCAAGTGATATTATTGCTGGTCTCTTGAGCACTGCATTCACTTATGAATTTTAAAAGGGAAGGGAAGGGAATGACCATAAACATCTGCTTTTGGTTAAATGACTACAAATGTTTTAAGACTTTTCACTAACCACATGTGTATGCGCATGTGTCTGGTGAGTACTGGCATGGTTACACACAAAAAGAAAATACAGAAAGCCTTAAAGGGTTTCAAAAACACTTCAGATAACAAATGACTTTGCTGCAAGTACAGGGAGGCAGAGGCAAAAGCAAAGGCTGCAGATACTAAAGTAACCTTGCACACAAAGACAGAAGAAACTAGACACTTTGCTGAGTACCCATCACACAGCTGTGCCCTCCCGACACTCAGTGTTTACACATTTCAAAAACAACATATGATTTTCCTTACATGCAGTTATGTGGCTATACCTGTACCCGAGTCCCATTAAATCATGATATCTAAAAGACTGTTTTTCTTTTAAAGTGATTCAATCTTGAACAGCTGTGATTTGGATTAATTGGTGAATTTTGCATTTCTGGCACAACCAGCTCTCTGGAAGTGCCACTGAAATAAAAATGTAAAGCATTTTCTCCCTGTTCCTCTAATCCCATAGTTGAATTCTGCAGGTGCACAGATGTATCCTCAGAACTACCAGGGCTGAAATTTTAGTGAACTTACTGCAGTACTTGCCTCAGTATCCATTTTGCTTTCTAGCACTGAGAATACCACCACAGAGATGCAATCAAATTTACCAAGGTGAGTCTATAAGGTGAGGCACACTGTGGTTTTGACAGGCAGTTATTCCCCAAGAATTCAGCCAGAGCCATGCACATAACATGAAAATTTCACCCAAATACTTAATGTTTTGGCAAAGTTCAAATTGCTGAACACAGGATTTTTTTAATGCAAAATGTCAGAGAAATTCAACTTTAAACATAGCTGCCAGCTTTGTCTATAATAATCTATTTTAATTTTCATTAGAATATATGCCTTTATAATTTTGTAGAAGGGTAATGAAATTCACTGTTAGTATTCCTAATAAATTCCTATAGTATTTTAATTTCTAGAAGTAGATTAATATCAAACAATTTTGATTGTTGGCATTTTATTTTTTACAATTTATGTTTCAATGGATTTAAGTCATGACTCAAAAATAATAAACATCCAGTTGGTCTTATTCACAGGTCTCTATTAGCTAAGCTAGACCTTGGTTTGTCCTGTCAGCTTCCTAAACGTTATTAAAAGGCCCTTGTACTATGGACCTTAAAACTCAATACTTACAAGAGACTTTGATGTAACATCCTACAGTCATTAGCTACAGTTAAACTGTAGCTAATGAAGCTATGCAGATAAGCAGAGAAATGTAAAAGGAGTCTGCAGAATCATGGCCTTATTAGAAAAGTGCCTTGTTTTTTACTGCCCCGATCCATCGCACCAACAGGAATTCTCCCACTGGCCAGGCAGCAGCAAGTGAAAATTAAAAGTAACTTAATATAATTAGCATATATGGCCTCAAATTTGAGCTTAGTAAGAAGTACTGAGAAATCTTTTCCATCACTGAAACAATTTCTTAGACACAAAGAGTATTGTGGGTGTTACATGTTTAACAATTATAAACCTATTAAAATAAATCTGAGCCTGTAATAACCAGATTATGCAAGTAATTATCAGATTATGCAAAACTGTATTCACAGGATATGATCTTGCTTTGTTTCATCACACAAATCATTCACAGAAGGACAGAAGGCTTACATTTATATTCACACTTAAAAAGCCAGAAAATAGGAATAGATGAATGCTAATACAAGTAATGGAGATCAACAGGATCACTTTGTATATTTTTTGCAAGGTTTCCATACTAAACTGGAAAAAGCTTCTGAAGATTTATTGTGACTACTTTGCCTACTTTTTGAAGTATTATGTTGTGGCAGACTGGATGGTTCAGGGGATTATTAATGGGATATACAGCCTTATTTTCCGAGGTAGCTAGTTTAATCTAGCTCAGGTCAATACTGACAACTATTCTGTAGTATTTTTGAAATGAGGAGGTGGTTCTGGAGCACTTCTTCTCTTAAGAGGACAGGTTCAATGCGCAAAAGTGGCACTAATTTGCACCTTGAGCAGTGCACTTCATCAAAGAGACCGAGGAATTAATGGGATATAGGTTCATAACATTGCAAAGCACTCAGGATGTTTCCCCATGCCATTCATTTCCCTTTCTGTGAGATGAGCTGCTCTGTGAAAAGGGACGGTTCCCCTATATGCGCAGATTTTTCCAATTCCATTGCAAACCCTACAAGAAATCTTGAAGGTGCTCTATGCTACCAAATTTTAACATCCTTTAGTGGGACTCGAGAGAGCGATTAGAAGGTTTCATCTACAAAAACATCATAAGAGTGCTATCTGAA
The DNA here is from genome assembly GCA_027560015.1 of Chloroceryle amazona. NCBI lineage: Eukaryota > Metazoa > Chordata > Aves > Coraciiformes > Cerylidae > Chloroceryle > Chloroceryle amazona. The sequence goes on along the minus strand of JANHFX010011744.1, from coordinate 72,546 downwards.
GAGAATCTTGATTGATGATGGTTGGCATCAAATATTTCCCTGAGTGCTTAACAGTTATGTGTATAGCTCTGGACTGAGCTGAGGCATGTAGAACACAGACCAAGTGAGGGGTGGTTTTTGTGATCTACATAATACTCCATCTGTTCCTTCTAAATCTAAGACAAGCATCAGCTCTGTCTTACTAAGAAGTTTCAGTGTCAGTACATTGTCATCAAGTTTACAGAGAGGAAACACTCCAAAAAATACATCTGGGTGTGTGTCAACTACAGCAATAATATGGCTTCTTGTGTTACCTCCAGACCAGTGGGTGGAAAGCCAGAATGAAGATAGTATTACTACAGATGAAGCATGAGTATAATGCAAACTGTGTCTACTGTATATTAACATATGAGTATTATATGCATATGTTATATGCAGCCTGCTAATATACAGGCTGCATATGCACACCAGCACTGATACTGCACTAGAGTATTGAGATGTCCCACTGAGAAATGAATTTGCCTCTCTAGTATTTGAGAAAAGCATTCTTAAAAGGGATTGGGGATATCACCATGCTGCTCACACTCACTGGCCACTTGAACAGCACAGGACATCGTATTTCCGATACGCTGTGCATGGATGAACGTAATTGCACTACAACAGGCTCTGTACATAACAAAGGGCAGCAGATGATGAATGAGGACTTGCAGAGCATATATGAGCAGATGCGCCTCACTGGCTCGGAGATTATTTGGAGCTGCAGCTTTGCCAGTTGCTGTCTTTAAATGTTCATGAAACACCAGAGTTCAGTCCCCTGTTATACTCACATGAGCCAGCATGACTTGTGCTGTGGATATAGGACAACTAGTCCAGCTCCCAAAGAGCAGAGCTCTCTCACTGAAGGCACTTAGCTAAGAGTTGTACTGCTACTAAATACAACATTGTGTCTGAGCCATCAGCCTGAAGGTGAAAAGCCTCTGCTTAATTAATGATTCATAAGTATCCTTATTAAACTGTTCTCTGAGTATAGACTAGTGGGTTTTATCTAAACATTTTCTGTTGTGCCTGTAACAACTGAATTTCTCATCTGCAGGTAACCATGGCTGAATCATAAGGAATAATCAGGAGATGTTAATCAAAAGTCACGGGGGTTAGGCCAACTCTTGATGAGAGTATGATTTCTGCAAACAGCTGTAAAAATTTGTCAAACTAATTAAGTTCAAAATCAGTATGAAAAAAATGAATTAATATGAAAAAAGGGACAAATTTCCTTCTGAATTTGCATTTGACTACAGAAATTGTATACAGGTGCTTAGTTCCCTGCAGGAACAGATCCCTAAATTTACCCTCATTTAAACCAGATACTTACAGTGCCTATGTGATTGAGTGTGCAGAATGGCATGCTGACATAGAATTCGTTACATAGTGCTCTTCAAGACTTTAACTTGGATACATGCAACTGTTAATACATTGCTTTTTCTAGAGGAGGGCAAGCCATTGCAAAAAAAAACCCCAAAACACTAAATGCTGTCACTCAGAAGAGTTCTGATCAAACTACTTTTTCGACTTTGTGCAGACACAAATTTAGGAACAGATTAGGTACTTACAGCTGCAGGCAGCTATTTAGATCCTACCTGGTACACATCTTACCTACCATGTACCTAACAAATGTGAATGCACACATTTCAAATCTGAGCATGAATTCAGTACATCCAAATGTTTATATGCATGCGGTAATGCATATATAGCCTTGAATTAGAGGCAACCTCTAATGTGTAATGCAGTATTTAGTAAATTAACTGCCCTGAATAATTAATTCTGTTTTGAGAAAGACATTAGGGAGGATAATCCTATAATTCTTTAGGACACACTCTGAGTGAACCTATGAAAAAATATCCTGCATTTTGCACAACAGTCATTCTGTTTACCTGTGGCTCACAGAAAGAGCTAAGCACACAGGAGGGCTTAACCTGAAGTGGGATTATTAGGCCAAGTCTACTGATTAGAACTACAATGTAGTGTGAAATAGTTAGGCTCTCCTCCAAAGTACAGAGTAAACCATTTTGAACTCCTACTGATTTTGAAGACAAGGAACCGAAATGAGTGACAGTGTCTGATGTTCTGGAACTTGATAGCAAGTTGAAAAATCCTGTAGCCTAGATGGTTTGAGGGCATCATAGAGATCTATTATTCAGGTCAAACAGCTGCTTAGGAGTCAGGGATAAAAAGTAAGTAGGAGATAAAGGGTGGGATTTATTTCCAGTATTTGATTAGTAATGTACAGTGTAGACTATATGTAAAATGAGAGCACAACAAAAATACAGTTATGTTCATATGTTTTGTTATCATTAATGTTTTAACTGAGTATATGTTAGCCAATGTGGTTAAAAGACTGTGTTGCATTTCCTCTCTTATAATGTTGGTTTTACTACTTGAAAAATGCAGGTATGCTACAGAAGAAGTTCCAAATTTTAGCTCTTCAACAGTACACTGCTTCTGCAGCTCTGCTGCCTTGTCACCAGTGTATGATTTAGAATCATTACTTATTACTGTTTCTATAGGGTTTCTCTGTATTTCATTTGCTGATGGTTACCAGGAAGAAGCTCTGCCTAAAAAATCTTTTTTATTTCTGAAATACTTTTGGTCCTATCTGCCACATGAGAACTGCGAGCCTGCGTAGTTTACTTTTTTAAGATCATTGGTTTATGGGTTACATAGAAATATCAAAGAATTATATACATATGTGTAAGAAAAACTGATAATTACAACATACTCTTAAGGATAGTGCAGTGTACACAATGATGGACTTATTCCATTTTTACACGAGTATAAACAAAAGCAGAATTTGATTAGGTCATGTGATTGCCTCTTTAGACTCAAATGACTTTGAATTCACAAACATATTTCATGTACTTGGGTTTGCTGTTGGCAGAGGAAAGCAATTTGTCCTCTTTCCTCAAGGATAAAGAAGCAGGGCTGACTCAGAATTTTTTCCCATATCAAAATACAGACCTACTCCAATCTTTTAATTACACCCCAGTATGGCTACAATCCCAAGCCCCTCCCCCTGTAGCTCCCAAGGCAGCCCAGCCAGGGATGGCATGGTGACTCCTGTGCCACATGGGCTCAACATCTCTCCTGCTCTGTCTTGTGCAGTCTTTCTTTCCCCCTTGAATCTGCATTTAGCCATCACATCTTTAGAGGGAATACAGAAAAATTAATACTGACAAATTTCATACCAGAATAAATCTATGAGGTAGTAGAATTGCCCAAACATTACAGAAAAATCCGCAAGAAGAAGGACACACACACACACACAAAAAAAAGATGATGAAAGGACAGGTAAGATAAGGATGTAATAAAAATTAATGGTTAACTGGAAGTGAGGTTTCAGAGATGGTGTAGATATGCCAGTAAATTGAGACTAATAGTCTAACAACACATGTCACATAAATAGGCAGAAGTAGTCTTGGTTATTGTTTCCCGGAGGGGAACTTTCCATGATAAAACAGTGTATTTCTTGAATTTGTATTATCTTCAATAGGGATGGTTTCCAAGAGTACAAGAAGATGTTTAAAAAGGGTCTATCACAACAAGGCAGTGCATACTACCTAATTCTTATCTTCCTTAAAATTATTTTGGACTGAAAATAAGCTGTGAGCATAAGACAGTGAACTGTAGTTCACACTTTGCTGTAGCTGTAGGCAAAATACAATCAACCACTTGTCCCAAACAACAGCAAAGGTTTAGTGTGCTCTAGGAAACAGATATCTATGCAAAGAACCTATTCATTAGTAAGAACAACAAAAGTGTCCAGAAGTGTCTGTAACAAGCAGGCTGTAAGAGCCAACAAGGGTGACATAAATCAGGGAATTACAGTGCCATTTGAATGCAGTAGTCATTTATGAGCTCTCCTCTATCCACTCATATACACAAGGACTCATAAAAATTACCAGGGAACTAAGACTTTGGGAGAAGACTCACATCCCAGGATCTGGAACCATCTCTCTAACCTCTGGATATTTCAGGGAGAAGGGAAACCTCACAACCCCCATGGAACAAGGAAGCTGTGCAACAAATTGCTCTGCTGCTCCCCTCACTTCTCATCCCCTCTGCACGATCCCCCATAAGATGAAGAAGGCGTGTAATTTGTAAAGATGTATTTGTAATTCAGATCCAAAAATTCAGCCTTCACAATGTCACACCTCTTAAACCGTCATACTACAAACCAAAACCATCAATACTTGCTTCAATAATGTTTAAAAATACATTTAAATCATAAAACTTTTGTGAAATCCTTTCGCCTGCCTAGAGAATAATAATTATTTGCAAAAATGACAGAATTGATAACGAAAGATTTTATTTGTTAAATTTTGATCTATTCTGGCAACTGCTGAGCTATTTACATACTTCAGCAACACCTTTGTATAGACAACTGTATCTATTATTTGAGAAAGTACCAACCTTTTACTTTGTTTTTCCTCATGTATCTCTGTGGATACACTTTTTGAGGCTAACACGGTACATTAACATAATTTATAATAATAAAATATTTATTGTTTCTAAAGCACTCAAATTCACTATGTGGTTTTCAGAATAAATAAAGACTATGAGGTGGTATCCTAGCTTCACTGAAATTAACTCCAATTCATTGGGTTTTTAAGGTCGGGAGTACCTTTTCATTAAGAGCCTGAGGAATAGCTGGTAGGATGGGATTCTGGTCTAGAAGTAGGACTCCTGCAAGCTATTCCAGTTAAAATAAAAAGGTACTAATGGTTTCAAGGATTCTATTCTTCTTCTCTGTTCCATTAGAAACCTGGTGGCATGATCACTTTTGCCTGCACTTGCTTTGCAACAGGGTCAACCTGATGGCATAACCAGAGTTACTTGAAGAAGTATAAAAGGAAGCAGAGTCATGGCTAAAACCTAATATTTGCTAACAGCAAACAATGTGTCTTAAACAAAGCACTTTCTAAGTCCCATAAATGCACAATATATTATGAACTATACTTCCAAAGGCAATATGATTAAACATCTACCATCACAATGCAATGACCTAGAATTTTTATTAGCAGTAGCTATGCCTTAAAATTAAATTACAATACTGTGCTCCATTTTACGGCTGTTTTTTTGGTAGGCTATAGAGAGCTATCTGTTTTAAAAGGGAAATATGTGGTGGACCAGATATTTGATTGAGAAGTAAAATCGGCTGACATTAGGAATACCTTTAATATGATGAAGAACCACATAAAGTAATAGCATGGGCTATGAATAGCTTGATTTGGCTTATCTGATGTGATCCGATTTTCCAGTTTATTCTAGCACTTTGTACTTTTGTGAGTATTCCTGTAAGAGGATACTGCTGTGAAATGCAGAAACAACTGTAGCTTAGGGGAACACTGCAAACGCTGCATCTGCTTTTAGCAGTAATAATTTGCAAAATTCTCTCTGAGGATAAGAACTATAATCTGTCCATAGAAATCTCCATTTTATGTAAAGGTGTATAGTACATTCTAATAAAGTTGTATTTTTGTAAGTCATTAAATTGTTTTTTATTAACCTCATACTCATTTTCAATTGAACAATTATTAAACTATAAAACAGAATTGCATGATTCCTAAAACTGTAGTCTTAAGTTTTACAGTCTGCTATAAAGTGCTATATTATTACAATACACTAAAGATGCTCAGACTATTAAAACTTTTTTTTTTTTAATGAACTGTAAAATATTTTATCATTGGAGAAATAATTCTAAAGTATTATGCTCTCCAGAAGTATACATGCATAATATTTCGGCATAATGAAAAGCATGCTAATCAAAACCCCATAATTTAAACTGTAATTCTAATATGCAAACTAAACCATTTTGCTGTCTTTCAGTAACAGGAGTTTATTACATCCAACTTCCAACATGAAAAATATCAGAGTATTGATCATTAAATATAAGGTCCAGTCTTATAAAGAATTCTATATGCTCTGTGTAAAAGAGACAGAATGTTAACGAAGGTACATCTGTGTAGCTCTGACGATAATGAGAGATGTACTGACTGTCAGAGAGTCTTAGCCTGTATTTTACTCCACAAATCATAACTGATCTTGCAATAGACCTCACTGTTCAGCAATGAAGTTCAACCAAGGCTGGTAAATGTGAACAATTTTCTACTGACTTCTGATGGCTGATGTCTCATAGCAACACTGACACTTACATGAGACATCTGCGTCTATAGGGTATGATACTTGGCTACATCCTCAAACTGTTCCTCTGATGTTCAAAAAAGAAGCAAATACTCTCCGTACTTAGAAAATAATCAGCTATATTAATCATACCTTTAACTTTAGCAGGATTTCAACAAGCTTGTAAATGATCTATCTTGCATGGTCCTGAAATTCTTTGGCAAAGATGGTGAAGAACCCAGGCACAGACTTGCTCTGACTGGGAGCAGTCTACACGATATGTATGTATGTATGTATGTATGTATATGTTCACTGCAAAACAGCCTTTGGCCACTGAGGTCCACTGTTTGTGTAGTAATGAAGCCAGAGTGTCAATTGTTTTCCTGCCTATGAACACCACGGACTGAAAACCCAAACCCGTCCCTCGCTCACAGTGACCTGACCTTCAGCTCTATCTGAAAGGTATAAGAGCCACGCGGTAAATTAATACAGGGAATTTTATACATCCAGTGAGGCAAACAGGTATTGAAATCACTGAAATCAACATCAATGAAATCAATGGACAAAGTAGTCTCCATTTTGGTAAAACAGAGAATTTTCTTCAGCACTCCCCAAATTAGAAATATAAGATTAAACTTTAAGTTATCCCCAACTGTCAGACTTTAATCTGAACATGTAAAGCACACAAGACTTCTACAGGTACAACAGAATTCCTACTGAAGCAAATTAAAGATTTTTTTTCAGAAGAAAAGCTGTCAATAGGTGTTCGCTAAATCACTTGTATGACCCCATAATGGCAGCTAATCCTGGAAATACAGGATGTAAATTTACATCTTTTCATATGAAACATTTAGTCAATATTGTCTGTCCCTTCCCCTCTCCCCTTCCCTTCCCCTCCTTTCTTTTATTTTGTTCTGGCACAGCATTGGGAGTTTTATATTCCTGTCCATCTTTTACCCCAGACTATGAATTGCTAAGCAGTTGCAATGCCTGAAGGAAGAGGTTCAATAACTTCGGAGGGACAGAGCAGGCAAGGGATTTGAAAGGACAGTGCTTGTTTTTCACAAAAAAAAAAAAAGAAAGAGAAAGAGCAGGCAGGGGATTTGAAAGGACAGCGCTTGTTTTGTGCAAAACAAAAAAGAGAAAGATCACAGTCTGTGTGAAGGGATGGGGGAAAGATGGTGCCAGGCACATGGGTGACTTAATACTGCTGCTCAGGAGTTAAATCAAGCTCCCTTTGTCTCTATGCCATCGTACTTGGCACCTTACTATCCCCTCATCAACAACACACCTACATGCTGCCCATGTTTCCTGCTTATGTTCACCCACCACCCAGTACATGAAGCTGCACACCTGCTGTGTCTTGATCCTCAGAACACTACAGCAAAGCTTTTAACCCTCTCCAAACACCTACACAATGCTTTATAATAACGATATTTAGCACACGGGAAGCTACATTAAATAATTATAGACAGTACTTCTTCAAACACCAGATTGGCAGATCCTTACACAGTGCTGAATATCAGCAACAGATAGAAAAGCACAATCATTTACAGTCTGAGAGTCATCTTGAAGTCATGATTTCCTCTGAGAATGGAGAGCTCTGTCTCCTGTTTTTATTCTAGGACTCACCATAACAGATACTTTCTAAAATCCCAAATTTATGTGGAATTATGTAAATTTGTGAAAGAACAGCTTGCAATATGACCCACGTCTGTTCTAAACGCTCACTAATATTGAATGCAAATGGAAAGAATAGACATATTTAAGTATCTAGATCTCTTTTTTCCTCCTTGTTCTCCACAAAATGTTTGAGCTTTTTAATCCCTATCTCCTAAGGTTTTTTTTCTAGTTTTGCTGATGAGAGTACAAAGACATTCATATATTGGACTCAACTGAAAAGTATTTGCCTTCAGTCTGAAGGGCCATGTATCCCAGTCACATGTGTCCATTTCTTACACTTCTTCAAAAGCACCTTAAAACCCCTTAAATTCCTTCTGAATGCTGAACTAAGGTTAACTAGAGCAAAACATTTATGATTAACAAGGGAAAACAAAGCACAGAATGAGCTAGGGAGGTGACAGATTTCAAAGACTAAATTTCAATTTAAACATCCTTACCCATTTCAACTTGTCAATTTCTGTCTTCTGCAAAATGACCCCTAAACATTATAGCAAGCCCTGTATGAAAGTCGCAGTTTTATATTTATCTGTGCTGATACTGTAGTAAAAATTCATCTAATCTAATCTGATCTATCACTTGATGTTTATTTCATTATCATCTTTCAGTTCCATGCATCTCTCCTAAATGCAGAAGTAGCATTTTTCTTGAAGAATACACACTGTGAGTACACATCCAAACTCATTCTTTTGTCCCCTTCAAATAATCCAACATGACGGTTCAAGCAGCAGTGATATGACGTGAGACTGAAAGACCATAACTATTTTTTGACTGGTGTCCTGAACACAAGTTATAATTGAGAATGAAGGATAAACAAACATGTCAGTTAAAAAGAAAACATTAGAGTAAAGCTATCAGAAAAAAAAAAAAAAAAAAAGTAGATAAGGATGGCAATTACTTAACAAAATATGCCCCTATAAGGAGCATGCTGTTGGCATTCATCTTCCTTTTTTTTCCCCAATATTTTATAAATCAGTTTTATTTGCTGCTGAGGATCCTTTGCAAGATATCAAGCACCTCAAAAAATACTTTAATTTAGCATTTTATAAAGAACAAACCACTATCTATTCTCTCTGTTTAGCAACCTTTTTTAGAAGCCAGGTTTGTAAAAGATTTTATAGGATGATTGACAAAGTTAAGCATCTTCCTAGCAAAGATGGAGTGCTGATTTAATTTAGGATTAGAAAGAGTATATTACACATAAATGAAGCATATATCAGAAATCAACATTTCCCTGTATCAATTTAAAATATTAAATACCATCATAACAGGAGAACTGTAAATTCTTGTAGCAATGAAAAACTGAAATGAAGAACAATTTCTAAACAGTATCACCACCACAAAAATTATTTAGAAGTCCAAACCTTCAACAGGTATTAGAAATAAATATTGAGTACAGGTAAACAAGGAGCATCTCGTATTTTAAGCATTTACAACCCTTCTGATTCCAGGTTTTGCACATGTGCAGGAGAACATGGCACAGTGACAAAACTGTTAGTGCATTCTTGCTTTTAATACACACATTCTGAACAACTCGGAGAAAAATGCAGCAAAAATTGCTCAGTCAGTGACAATCTTGGCAGATTGGGTTAGTGCCCTGTATTTTACAACCCCAGGAGGTCAGTATTAGTTCATTCCTATGGCAATTGATACTAATCAATCACTTCCTGCTCCTTCTTCCCTTAGTGTATTTTTAAACCCACTAACTAGGATATGTAGCCTTGTAGAATCTCAGTGATCATTTCCTTATCCCCTCTCTGCATTTTGTGCTGAGACGAATACTTTTAATTCTACTTTCCACAGCGTTTAGGCTATATTACCTTTTTAAAAGCTTTCAGTTCAGCTGCTAAGCATGTAACAAAGCCCTTCAGATTGCTTTTAGTCGCACTAGTTCATGTTTTCAAAATACTACAAAGGCGTATTTTTCATAGGAGAGCCCTGGAATGAATACACTTCTCCAAGTGTGATATGAATGCCTCCGGTTCTTTTGTAAAATTTGCATTGAGGTTTCAGTCTCACTTGCAAAGTGGCACCATACAGTCCTACAAACACAGGTTTGTTTTTAAAGAAGGTTTGTTTTTTTTTATGCATTAAAATACAAGAACTTTTACTTTGTGTTTTAGTTCTGACACAAGGCAGTAGTAAGCACCAAAATGTTGTATTTCACAAGAATAAAAGTGCTTTACTCACATAATTTCAGTGACCTAGTGCAGACTTATCTATAGTTTCTACAAAACAGCAGAGATCATTTATATAAAGGAAGCTGTTTTTCCTACAGACCTTTACTTCTTGGGTCAAGTATACCAGGGGTACACTTGAAGTAGTAACATATCTTTAAACCAGTGCTGATGAACTCATGTGAAACATGACTTAAAATGCCAGACTAACAGGAGTTAAGACAGGGAAGAATTTCATTCACTTTCAAAACAGTGGAACATCTATTCAGGTTTGAAGTACATTTGCAAATCAAACTGAATCCAATGGGATTTCTGGTCAGCCACCATTTCTTCAGTTCATTATTTATCATGTGTAGTTCAGTAGAATCTGGAGGCCTTGCTCTACAGGGGACTGTACACACGGTCAGGGAAAATGGGGTCTCTCCCATAAAACAACGTTTTGATATAACATGAAGTGAATTAATAACATCCCATGGAAGTATTGCTTTAAATGCAAGAGAATTCATTTAAGGTATAAAAGGTTATGTTTCTTTTTAGCATATTCTGTTTGGTCAAATCACTACTCCATACAGAAATACATGCATACAACTATTTCTCTTTCACCAATAACTTACAGAGCTGAACTAAAAATGAATGCACAGATACAAAAAATAGAATTAAAACAGAAGGACCTGAACTCAACACTATCTAACATTAACCTTGTATACTTTGTGTCTCTGTAATGCCTGTGCAAAGTGTTCATTCACATGAAATTTGCCAATGCAATATAAATGAAGGAGAAAAGGACGAAGGTGAGAGTGTGCAAGAAAAAATAAAAAGCAAAATACATTTCTGAGGGATACTAACTGTCCATTTTAGCGAATATGGAAACTCTGATACTGTTTAGTATGAAGAATACAAAATCAATTCTTTATAAGCAAGTGAAATGTGGATGCTAAAAGTTTGGAAGAGTTTGGGAATCCAATAAAAAAAAAGGTATCTTAATAGCAGATGAGACCCTAAAACTTGAGCACTTTCATTTATGTCAAATAGCAATTTTCCTCCTGTAAAAAAAAAAGTAAACAGGGCAAGTTGATCTATCCCTGACCTAATTTTGCATTTCAACCACCAGAAATTTTTAGAACCCCAAATTCTAATCTGGCCTAAGGATGTTTTCAGCTTACACTTCCTGTTACCCTTTTTTCCTGCCTTGATTTTGCAGCTGTCTCCTGCTCATGCTCTTCAAACTTTCTAAGAGCCACATATACTGCCTTTGGCAAATAATGAGCCTCCTTAAATCCAGAATCAATGATGTACCATGAACAGCCTAATTGAAGTGCCAAAGAAATTTCACAACAGCCACTGGCCAAAAGCATATCATAACCCTGACCCCAATTCAGGAAGGTGCCTGATTCAAAATAGTTTCTATCTTTGTGCAGCTTCTTCACCGTGAATTTTGTGGGACTGCATGTTTTCTAATATTGAGACCTACTCAGCCAAAAAACTGTCCCAAGTTTACTGCAAATAACACATGAAAGAAGGCAGTAGGACATGCTAGCTGACATGAAGAGTTTCCTCTGAATTTGGATTACTCAGGGGATTAATTTAATCTGACATACCCTGGCAGGTTTTGGAGAATGCCACACTTGTATCCAAACCTGTGATAAAAAATTAAATGCTATGCCTTGTTTCCAAATCACAGAGGTAATAAAGTCCACTTTGAAATATGCTTGTTTCTGATTTAAAGTAAGTGTATCTGGTATTTTACAATATATCCCTCTTGTAACTACAACATGGGAATAAACAGATATTTCATTTTAAGCAGGCATCTATTTATGCAGCAGAAGACTACTCTATGTACATGTCTATGAAAAGCTTTTGTTTATGCACTGCCAAAAGTCCAAGACTCTTACCTGCAGGTTTGCACATGCTGGTGAATCGTTGTGACTGGGAATTTCATTGTTGGTAGTCTCTGAACCTGTGTTTTTAAGTCTGGAAGCTGTTGTAGTTGTGGCTGTAGTGGTCTGTACTGGTAAGATTGGCTGCCACACATTCACATCTGTACCATTGCCAAAGGCCTGAATTGCATTTTCTGTAAAAATAAATACAGGCAATTTTCCACTGCTAAACAAATGGCAGAAAACAGAACTGACTTTCTAATCATCACCATCATTATTATTCCATTAAAAATGTTTATTTACAGAAACTAATTTTTTATGCTAAAAAACGTGCCTTAATTTTTAACGTAGCAGAAACATGAACGAAGAGTACGGGGTCACACAATTATCTGGTGCAGCCTCTCTTTGTAACGTTCCCAGTAATTCTTGACAGAAGCTCTCTTACTGTGACCATATTTGTTACCATACAAAAGCCTCAAGACTTGACTTTCAAGATTTAAAATACAGTTTGAATAATACATCCTAATTCAGGCAGGTGATATTACACAGCAAACTTAAAACAGGGCAGGCAAAATATTACTTTATTTCTACAGCTTGTTGTGCTAAAACTAATATGCCTATAACTACAAAATGGTTTAACTAAGACAATCTTTTCCTTGCAGTTTTCAATCAAAATCTGCATAATTAGGAGAGGGAACCATGCTTAAACTAAAACTTTAGAATATAAAAGTTAAAAAGCTTATCACAGTTTCATGGGATTAAAGAGTGTGTTTATGGCAAAAGTAAATTGGTTGAGTTTTTTTATAAACAAACAAAAACCCAGTTTTTAATCAGGTCTTTGGGGATTCAACATGGATTTAGGGATTTCTCATTTCAAATTCTTTGTACAAGAAATCAAACAATTTCACTGGGGACTAATATGTGGAAGTCATTAATACTTCCTTCGCAGTGGTGCTCCTTGCCTTATAAAATAATTTACATTTAATTCTCATCTGAAAAGGATGTATATTATTCTGATATTAGTTCTTAGAACTTCAGTGTACAAAGAGAAGAATTTGTAAAAGGATCTCCAGTCAGCTGGGTTGATGGAGACAAAGTAGAAAGACTGGAATGGTATTTTTCCTGAGTTTATCTGAATAAGGCTATATATAATGCAGTATTTCCCTATGATTTGCTATATTAACAATAAGTCTTTTCTTCCATTCTTGCAAGAAGAAATACATGCAATCCTTACAGGTTTTTTTTTTCCAAGTAAAAATGGTCTTTATAATTAGTCTTTAATTATTTTATACAATCATACTTGATGATCCTAATGAGTCCCTTCCAATTTGAGATATTCTATGATAGAATCATAGAATGGTTGGGGTTGGAAGGGACCTCTAAAGGCCATCTAGTCCCACTCCCCTGCAGTAAGCAGGCACATCTTCAATTATAGCAGGTTGCTCAGAGACCTGTCCAACCTGACCTGGAATTTTCCAGGGGTGGGGCTTCTACCACACTCTCAGCAACACGTGACAGTGTTTTGCCACCCAAAGTTTAAAAAAAAAAAAAAAAAGTCTTCCTTATATCTAGTCCAAGTTTACCCTCTTTTAGTTTAAAACCATTACCCCTTGACCTGTCACAACAGGCCCTGCTAAAAAGACTGTTCCCATCTTTCTTATAAGCCCTCTTTAAGTACTGAAAGGTCTGGAGGCTTCTTTAAGACTAAATAGCCCCAAATTTCTCAGCCTTTCCCCATAGGAGAGGTGTTCCAGCCCTCCTCATATTGTCTATATTTAAAAGATGCATTTTATATAAAATTTTCATCTATACTTCAAAAAATGTAGTGACTGTAAGGAGATGCTTCCAGGTGTTTCTAACTGCTCTAGTAAAGGTCCTTTCAATTACTCTGTATTAACTAACTCACTGTTGTACGCTTTTCCTCTCACTTCCCAGTTCTTTTTACTTCAGTATAAGGTAGGTGTGAACAAATCCTTTGAACAGATAGGTAAATAACCCATTCAGTTCAGCAGGAATTCTGGAGTATGTAAATGAATGTCAGGACATCTACTTCCACAGTAGTTAAACCAGAGTCTTAACATGGATTTCCAGAATTTAGGATTGGACAAACCATAACTGGAGAGGCAGTGATTAGGATGACTGTAATATTACCAATAAACTAACATCTTCCAGTAAAGAGGATGAAAATATAAACAAGGTAATGCATAACCCCAAATTTTATGATGTAATGTATTTTATTTGATGCCTATTAACTTGGATTTTTGGCTTTTTAGAGCTTTCAAGTTTGGGTCAGTTTCATAGTTCTGATATAAAACCGTATTCCGCAGTACAATGCTGAGATAAACACTTTGTCTAATATATATAAAAAGAAAACAATGTAATGTTTACCTTCATGGGGACTGATAATTAAAACTGACTGGAATTTTCACACCCAGGTTTTGAAATCAAGGCTTCCACTTTGGTTTCAACTTATCACCTGTTGCAAAAGGCTTTTCAACTCTAGAGTGGAATTTCTGGGCAAGTGCACACAGAAATGTAAGAAAGACCAGGATTTCAGGTGTATATGTGGGATGTGGTAAACTCAGCTTCATATCCCAGCTCCACATCAGACACAGGTAGAATGTGGCCCTGGTTCTCCTGCTTCCTCAGTCCCCTAGCTCTCAGGGAACAGTCTCAGCCATTGCACTTCACATAAATAACCAAATGGATTTTTGAATGGCTTTTTAAGTTTGGTTTTCCACATCTTCTGTAATGCCCTAAATCACTGGTTTATCTTCCAGCTTGAAGGGGAAGTATACTTTAGCAAAACAGACTAGCAAGGAATTCCTAGTTTCATCCCATTGTGGAAAAGTGATTTTTATTTTGTCTAAAAAAAAGTGGGAGGGCTATTAATCTCATCCAATAAACAAATTACATTTTCCCTAGGAACTGGAAGGCCCATTAATGAAAAGAACAATTAAAAAAAATAATTGGAATTCTTCCCACCCTCTGTGAGACAAAAAACTTTGTATTAAACCAGAAACATCCTTAATTTCTTCATGAAGAAGACATCTTTTAAAGCTAGGATGGCTATAATTTGTCTCACAGTAACCTCTAATGTCTTTGGTTTGTCTTCATTAATGCTTTTATACTGATAGCAAAAGAAAGGACAAGGGATCACTCTGTCTTTATGTTCTAAAAGGAACCTGTAACATTCTAGCAATTAATACATTCACAAATAGAATAGAATAGAATCCGACTTATTACAATATATATAAATGTCAGCCCCATTAGGTTTGAAGAACATTTGATGCTGTACTGTTAATTTTTACTCAGTCATAGTCTGAATCGTTTCCAGTTTTTTTTTGTTGGATGATCTTGAGTAATAGATTAATTCTTCCAAATCTTAATAAATAAGTGTATCAAATAGCAACTCAAGTCACTTTTCGTATGCAAACTCCCCATCTTTCCAAAAATTCTGCCCGTTGAGAAGCCACCAATGCAGATTTTCAGGCCCTATAGTAAAACACAGACTTGAACACTGCATTAGCATTAGCTCAAGTATCAGGGCTGGGTGGCATGGTCTGGATCACTGAGTTAATTTGCTGTTCTTGAAAAAAGCAACGATGTATGCTTCTTTTCATAAACTGATGAAATATGACTTTTGAAACTGCTAAGAATTTTTTACCCTCAGAACTCCCGCATGAAGCCTATTTCTTAACTTTAGTCTGATAGTTAAAAATTTTCCCATTTTCAAGGCTAAATATGTATGGTCAATATTTCCCTTTTTGATCTTGTACCAGCATTGTCCTCTAGGTTAAGTAATTTTTTTTTTCCCCTCCCTAGGCTTGCCCCTCTAACATAATTTCAGAGGACAATCACGTATCCTTTCAACTTCTGTTCTGCTAGGCTAGGGATGCCAAGCTCTTTTGGTCTCCTCATTTATGTGAAATTAAAACTCTGATGCACACTCCATATCATCCAATTATGCTGCTCCAGGCAGACAGGAAATTTGAAAAGAGAACCTGCCAAAATCGACTGCACTGAACCATTCTGAAATCTGTAATAGTCCCTAATTTGGAAGTAAGTCTGACTGGGAAAAAAAAAAATAATCAATAATTTAACAAAATCTTTACAATAGGTACCATCCAGACTTCTGTTAAAACCAAGCATCTGAAATCAAGTAGCCTAAGAAACCTGAAGCTTGGCTATAAATTGCAAGAACAATCCAATTTATACTTACCTACAGCAAATCCTTCATAACATAAACTACATTTCTTTTTTTATATGAAGTTCTTAAATTATACAGAAGCCCCTCAGGTGTTACAATTTTTATGCACAGATGCTGCCTGACTGTTAAGGTCTGAATATGATCTGTGATGTAAACATATTTCTATAGGGTACAGCTTTATTATTTGAGGGTTTTTTCCAAAAGCTTCTCATGTTTGCAATCTTGTCCATAAACCATACTATCAGACATATTTGCTCACTTGTTAAATATTTACACGTAGAGAAGAACCATGCTTACAAAGTCAAAGAGATGTCCTTGATGTATCATAAGATACTTAAACAGTAAAGAATTTTGAAGAAAACATGCTAAACCACATTTAAGACATGTAATTTCATACTCACTAAGGCATGTATTATCCTGGAAGAAATTCAGAAATTTCAGGCATTCATCTATGTCGTTACCACTGTTGCTGCAGTCACACCACGGGGCAACACTGAGACTGTTTGAGTCTATGTAGTTTGGTGTCATCACTGTGCCTATTAAAAAAGAGTGAAGTACAGTATGGTGAGCAACTTTTGTACTGAAATATTCTTTCCTACTAAGAAGATAGCAAACAGCACTTGGTCAGTCATGTATTCGGAGATGGATTCACAATGCAGACCCATGGCAGGGCTCTAACTTCAGACTTAACAGTTCCTGGCTCTCTTTGCCCTTTGACACTTAGACCCGAGTACTTCATACCCGTGGTTATTTGACTGCAGGCACTTTAGGTACTGTAAAATGAGACACATAGTGCAGATGCTTCCCTCCCTCCAGAAAGGTTTATATTGCATTCCTGCAGAGAGCTGCATCAGCAGAACTGACAAGTGGAAAACTGGCACAGGAGAGGGATAGATTGGGAGAAGGTGGGAACCTCTTAAGAGGGCTCTGCTGCCAAATCAGACACAGTGGACCTGTGTCCTTTTAGCTGTTATCTAAATATCCCATTTTCCTTCCCATCTTACGTTTTTTTGTCATTTTTGTTCTCGCTGCAAATAAATGGCTGTAACTAGAGATCCAGACCTGAGCTTCCTCCTTAAATCTGTAGCCAGCCTGAAAAAACATTTCTGAAACACATGAGCAAAGAGAATGCTAGTCATGCTGAAAGGAGCCCTAATACGTCTTGGAGGAGCATCAACCCCATGGTGCTTGTTAGGGATCTGCCAACAGAGTGGGTTATGGCGATAAACAAAGAAAAACCATAACCAGCATACTAAAATGGTAAATTAGCTTATTTGCAGGTAATAAA
Organism: Chloroceryle amazona; assembly: GCA_027560015.1. Classification (NCBI taxonomy): domain Eukaryota; kingdom Metazoa; phylum Chordata; class Aves; order Coraciiformes; family Cerylidae; genus Chloroceryle; species Chloroceryle amazona. The sequence goes on along the minus strand of JANHFX010011744.1, from coordinate 55,161 downwards.
TTATTACTAATCTTGCTGTGTCACTACTTTTTCAGTACAATGATTCTTTCCTAAACATTGTCAACAACTTGAAACCACAGGTTCATTTTAACTCTCTCACAAATTCTTGGGTAAATGTTCTCTCATTTATATGTCAACTCAAGGATCCCAAGAATGAAAAGAAACCAAGGAATGTGATCTGTGCCCTAAAAGATACACAGCAACTGTTCAACATTCATCTAAATCAGAAAAGTGTTATATGACTAGCACTTCAGTCAAACAAGTACTTTCACTGAAGGCATCTCCCCAGTAGCTCAGATATGTCAAATTTCTCTAAGGATTGAGAAGTTTGAACCTTTATTTTATTTGTCTGACCAAACAGGAAACATTAGATGAAAAGGGGCAAGTATTCCACACTTGTACTAATAAAACCTGCTTCAGGAAACTTGTTCCTCACTTAATAACCTACAATTCTAGGACAGCCTAGAGGAAATCATGAGGAAATGTGATCACATCTCCTCAAAACTGACATCAAAGCAGTCATTAAGAAGATAGAATAGATGAAGGATAAATATTAGAGACCCAGATTGTACACTAGCAGAAAAAAATTGGTCCATAGTTCCAAGCATTTGCAACACCACACAGGGAAGGGCCATTAAACATCAAGCTAACAAAAGGAACATTAGAAATAACACAAATCACAGAACGATGTCAAATAGCCTTGCAGTCACCAAGCAGCTCTGGGAACTGAACAAACTGCTTCATACATGACGTGGGAGAAAAAGGAAACAGATATTAAGGGCTAGCCTGAGAAAAGCAGTAATGTATGTGAAATGAATGCAGTCACACTGCCAAACTCACAAAAAGCATCTTTTGTTGTGTTTTGGGATGTTCTTAAATTAGAATGCAATCCCATACCTTTATCTACTTCCAGCTTTTAACAGATAGTTGCAGTAATAATTGCTCAAATTCTACATAAGATCAGCACATAAGTAAATAGTACAGTTCAAAATCTATAAAATGGAGGTAGAGAATTTAGTAAAATAGGCAAATATCATTTGCACCATTAATGAAAACTTGACACTGGACAAATAAGAAAAGGAATGATGTTAAATTAAAATATCTGTCCATTTTCCACTTGATGTTTCAGTGCACTATTTCAACTATGTGACATGATCTGAAAAGAAGTTGGAGAAAATGAAAATCAGGAGAATTTTGCAAATGGAAAGAAAACGGTAGGCTTCAAAATAAATACAAAAAAAAAAGCTTAAGTAGCAAATGCTTAGCGAAGGGTTAAAAAAACGGAAAGGTACTAGGGAAATTAAAAAGGTCACTGAGGTAAGCCTTTCTTATCAGAAAGTGTTAAGAAGGTAATTAAAATGGGTCAAGACAGGGGCTAAAAGTGTAACAGATACTAAGGTCCGATTAAGGTTGATGAATACAGACAGGACGAGCAATGTGTATACACAGCACACAAACTGTACATCCAGCAAAACCAGAGTGGCTGAAAGAGCAGCTAGTAGAAAATCAGTCTGTCATTTAAACCTGCGGGCAGATGTGAACCCAAGCAGATTATATGCTTTGTTTCCTGGGGTGGATTTCCTTTCTTCCCTGCAATGTGTGTGCCTTTCCCTTCCCCACCCCCACTAGCTGGCATCTTGGAAATTCTGCTGAACGACACTAATGGATCAGAGAATCCATGGTGGTTGGCAGTAAAACAGGACGTGCTCGGTTTGCTGTGTGTTATGTATCAAACAGTTCTGTGAATGGTCTCAATACCAGCAGGCAGCCAGGTCTCCCTATTTCAGACAAAAGCAGAACTGACCTGAACACAGCCAAGAGGTTGCTCAAATTAGGGTCAATTAAGAATGGGACATGAGTGGTGAGTCCAAGAGGAGGGGCATGTGATAGAAGTTTGTTTGGCCCAAAGCAATTCCAGCTTATCCACAGAAACTCTCATAGAATTCCTGAGAAACCCAGGGAAATTAGATACAATTTACTGGATACAGGGAAAATGTTATTACTACAAGGAGCCTACAGCGATGAATTAAGATTTTCAAAAGTCCTATAAAATATACCTATCTTTAAAATTATATATATAACACCGTGATGCAAACCTTAAAGCACCTTATATAGATTGTTCTCCATTTACCTGGTAATGCATTTCATACAAAAACTGTGCCTGACTATTTCCACTGCAGTCATTCATTTCAGGTGGGATTTCACTAACATCGGTGAAGTTAAGTCTCATTTACATCACTGTATGTGACAGCAGAATCACATCCACTGTACCTTCTGTAGAGAATCCTCAATTTCCTGAACAAACTCTATGGAGGTGTAATTTTTGCTACATTTAATGAAATGGCTAAATGAAACAATATTTTATTTTAATGAACAATATTTTATCTTAATTAAAACACCTGCAGATCCTGACGCTCTGATGAATGGATGGATCTCTAACAGCTTCTCATTCCAGTCTATCTATCTACCTATCTCTTCCTGCGTTTTATATATATATTAAGCAGGCATTTGGAAGATTGTACCTCTGATTTCTATCTCAGCATCTTACAAGTTTGATAGGTCTCACATAATTTACTCCACTTTTACATCAGCTTGATATCAGAAGTAGGAATTCACTGCTTCAGTACATGAAAGCTTTGGTTGTGTAATTTTCTTTTATCAGAATTACTACCAAGAAGTAAAAACTAAAAACTCTTGCTAACACTAATGAGTTTTTATGTTTCTGCATGTGTCTAGGGGCCAGTGGGAAGGAGAAAAATATTTATTTTTCCCTATGAAAATTAGATCTCCTTTTGATTTCAACTCCTTAGGGATCCTTTCCACATTTCTGATGTGTGACATTGTTCTGCAGCATGGTCATCCACAGTAAGACCAAAACACCTGATTAGGAACTAGGTCATCCTTGGGGTTAAACTGAAAAATGGATCTAACAAAACTGTCAGCAAAATTCACTAGGTCCAACAAAAAATTCTTGGCAGCTCTTAACCAGAAGTATATATTTGTAACAGTTACTCTTTGCCAGCAGCTAAACTTCTTAATCTCATTGACTAGATCAGATTTCAAGGCTATTCAATTCTTTGTTTTAGAGTCAAATGACATTCTATCGTAACTGTTCTTTGCATGCTGTTTTCATCTCTTTTAGTTGTAGAACCACGTCCTTTGAAACCATCACATCTATTTTGCCAGTTGCCACACAGACTTACCTCACTTGCTAGCTGCTAAAGTTATAAGAATGATAACAATAAGCCAGTGAATATAGCCTTCAGTCATTTTTTCAGCAAACCTAATCTATTTTAGAAATATTTTATTTTGGATATTATCTCCAAAGACATTTATTTAACAGTAGGATCTGCTTCAGGGCCTCAGCTGGGACTTTCACACCCAGCAGAAGGGGATATTACTGCATCGCAGCAGGTGCAGGCTGTACGCTTAAAAACATCTTATCTGGTGGCCTTTAAAATTTGTTTGTTTCAGAGTTTTGACATTCACTTATTCTTTATTACCCAACCATGGTATTTCCACCAGTTCACCCTCCTGAGATGATCCCTCTCTTGCAGGAATCAAATAGTGTGTGTGGTATATGTAATCTGGCTTGCATAAAGGCATCCTTCTGCCTGTTGACAGGAAGATGATGGCAGCCAAAATTCATTACATCGGAGAGGAAAGAGGATTTCAGAAGGTAAGTTTGGTCTCAGTTCACCTCCATTGACAGACACCTCAGAAAACATTCAGAGTGGACAGAACAACATGTTGTGAAGTGAAACAAGGCTGGTCTGGTCTATTGTTTCATTCCTCAAATGTCCTGCAAGCTTTTCCTGAAGACCACGATGTGTTTATGCAACCTTGTGATGATAGCTGCAACATCAACCAAGCTGCAGTTCACTTGCTCTTTTTAACTTCCTACTTCACAGTCCTGTCCAAATTCAATCACTTTAATAAGGTTCACTCTGTAAGCTTGATTTTATTTCAACTTTAAGCACCTTTTCCTCATTATCTTCTATCCTTAATTTCTTTGCAATATCCTGATTTATCTCGGAAACCTCTACAGGGTAAAACAGGGTCAATACACTTTGGTGGAGAATTTTACGTAGTATCATATTGTACAGTATTACAGTCCACAGTTTTTATTTTATGTGGGCCATCAAAATATAGTTTGAGTGTTTCTCTTCCACTGAGCAAGCCCCCACCCTTCCCTGCTTTCTTACCAATAAGCCCCGAGTAAGCAAGGAGGCAGTCAGCATAGTTCTCCTTCAGACAGCTACTAACAGACCGTGACTCAGGCTGGCAGTTGGTGAAGAAATCTGCAAGGCGAGATCTGCAACACGAAGAAAAAAGTGTATCTTTAAAAATCAAGCCTGCAGGCATTCTTACCTTTTACACTCCTTTCATTTTTGGACAAGGCTTAATATTCTTTAACTTAAATGTATATTTCTCTTTCCAGAATCCATTTTGAAGTCAGAACAAAAAAGTGTAAGAAAACAGTAAAAAGGGACAGCACAACAGGGAAATGCCTGCCCTTTACTAAAAGAAATGCTCTCCATTTTCATGCCAAAGAAAAGACAAAGAGCGATTTTATCACATGAGCAGTCATTTTGCCTGGATCTGAACTCTGACTGGAATCTGTTATTCTACAGATTGAGGACACAGTTTCTTCTGTTTCACTGATTACACAAAACTGTATGTTTGTGCTCACAGAGTCCTCTTACTACATGACTTGAAGCAGAATCTGTTTTGGTACTGCCCTGAGTTTCCAGGGAATGGGCTTACCCCTGCTCTGAACTGGCCGCCAACTGGCTGAACTGGGGTAGCCGGCAGATCTAGATGGCATGGTCTCCCCAGCCCCCCAAGAGCCATGGTACTGAGAATCTATTTGTTCCTGTAAAAACGTGCATTTATCTCCAGTCTACAGTATTGAGCCCAAGGCAGAGAAGTGAATGTGTGCTCTGCATCAAGTTCTGCTGCTGAATAGCCATATTATCTTTACTTACCTCAGTTACTCCATGTCCAAGATGGGGAAAGCACTGCTTACTTATAGAAAGGATGTTAAGACTAGGAGTGAAGCTGTATTGCAATTAACAGACTACTACTGCACTGGAAAAAAGGAAAAAAAAAAAAAAAAAAAGACCCAACTAGCAGCCAGGAACTCTTCTGGTTATTTGCACTTAAAGGCCACATAATGGTCCCGTTCAGGTCTGTAAAATTTGAGATGCATCGCTGAGGCTGGGTCAAGGTCCCTCATTCTACAGCCACTCTCCTGTCCATCTAGGCCTGCTCTCCAGCTCCACTAGTTCTTTCATGTAGACTTGTAAACTTGCAGCAGGGACTTCTGTTTATTTACTTGGAGCAGGGACTTCTGTTTATTTATAAAGTGTCATTTAGACCTTTAAATCAACAAAATTACTTAACCTCACTAATCCAAGTTTCTCTTCTGTGAAAAAGGGATGAATTTTTTTATTTTTTTTTTGCATATACCAACTCACAGTGATGTTTAGGATCAGGTGCTTAATCTTTGCAAAACTGTCTCCAGATCAGACTAGTATAATCTACACATTTCCAGCACTGCTCTAGCATTATGCAGATTTGCAGTATATCTGCTCTTTTTTAGTTCTGCAAAGAAAACACAAAAGTAAGCAGAAACAAGTGATTTGCAAGTGATTTACTTTTATTTGTTTACATGCTCCAGAGACTAATTATCTTTGTTTGCGTTATTGTTTTACTTATCTCAGAATGGGATTGGATGTACATCATTAATTGGTCTGAAAGTAGTGATGGGCAAACTTCAAAAGGTTCATAGGCTTAGTTTGAGAAAGCATCCTATAAATAGACTGTATGCAATCTGTACCTGTATTTATCTGAGCTATTCTCATGACCTCTTTTTAGTTCCATTCCTCTCTAGCTGTACTTACACCAGCAAATCCATGGTTGCCTTTGAACCACAGTCAACAGTAAGGTTTTCATTCCCTCCCTTCCCTTATTTAGCCATTTAACCTTGAGATGTGCATCTATAAGACTGTCGCCTTTAATCGCTTTAAAAAGTCAAGCTTTCTACTGATCCTTCAAGATGTCCTATATGTATACATAAATTTCTGAATTTCCATAAAATCTCTACTCTGCTGATGAGTATGTACAGTACCTACCCAGGGACAGGCTGAGAAGAAATGGATTCTAAGGTATGGGAAGAGATAAATAGCAGCATGAAGAAAATCTGAGTAAGGATGTCACTGCAGCAATTCCTCTCCCCATCAGTAATTAAGATGGTGGCTCAGATTCAACCTTCTGAGCAACTGTGAATAAAGTTGAGTGTTTGTAAGGTTTTTCAAATTCTACTAATACATGGATGAAGTCTGTTTCAGGACAGAAGAGAGCCCAGCACATCTATCTAGTATCAAAAAACTTTGTTATGGTATAAAGACCAAGCCTGCTGTATATGCAATATTTCTGCATTTCCAATCCAAAGTAGCTCCTCGGATTTAATTTTAATTACCTATGTGACCAACAATAAACCTTTCTGGAGCTGCAATTATACAAACATCACCTTGATAATCCTGAAAACATTTCTTGCAATCATTTCATAATTCATGAATGTCCAGGTCTCCCTTAAATTCTCAGGGGCATTGGTCCAGAGGTCACTTAATACATTCCTCTTCTCTAAATGTTTTTAAGGACTGATAACTATGGAAAAACACCAGTCATTTACTACCCAGCCTCCTTAAAGAATGTATTTGTTGTAAACCCTAAAGGAGGCTAAAAATTGCTCTGCTGATCCCTTTTGCATACAGCTTGATTTCTATGTTAATTTCTGAAGAATTTTTGTGGTCATAAAAGGTAATGATCTGACAAGGTTGCACATATAAGTTTTCATAAGCCAAATATAGTTCAGATAGCTCTGTTCCAAGCATTACTGGACACCAACATGCACCTCCTCCCTAGTGAGTCATCCAAACTTCATACTATCAAAGTTCATACTCTCTTCTGAGCTGTTAACTACACCTAATGTTTACGTGGATTCATTTCTACTGGAGATAAAGTTAAGGCCAGCATATAAAAACAGAGAGAGACCTCCATCTGCCATAAAATAACTCCATTATTTTCAGCACAGATCTGCTGATTAACGCTCACTGAAGTTACAGTCCGAAATATTTCCAGTAGACTGGCACTGATGAAAGTGTGATCATGAGCAATACCGAAAGAGTGGTGCTGCTATTTATCTAGAAAAAGATAAATTAGCCTAATTAGAAACCACAGAATCATTTATCCTAAAGTATCACATAGGATATTAAGAACTGTTTGGGTAAAAGAGACAATCCTTTCAGGGATGCTGAAAAAGAGCCATCAGATGATAGTGGTCTTAGAAAAATACAGATACTGTATTAACTTAGTTCAACAGGAAGCAACTTGTAGGTAGTAACATGTGGACAAGTGTCTAACCCATGATTGAGCAGTTTGGTAATCTAGAGAACAAAGACAGCTTTCAATGTGTGTGCCTTCAAGTGTGAACAATTTTATGTGTGCAGTGTACATACATGTACATATTTGCTCGACGGCTAGAGAGGCTGTGTTATATTGTACATTAACCTGTAGCAGGACCACATTTAAAAGAAATGGTTTCTTTTTTCTGTTGAAGAATCACAAATCCTATTCATGCACAGCAGCATTAATGATTTTTTCCTTTCCCTTGCATAAGAAATGAACTGAAGAGAACCACACAGAAATCTTCCTAGGAATAAAAAATAATAATTCTCTTTGTAGGGCAAAAACCCCACAAATTAAATGATTCCTACCTTAGCTCTGGAAAATCTCGTGAAAGCAAACTGCAGGTCTTCTGGAAAGCTTACTCTGAATGTTTTGTATACCACTAACAGAAAAAAAAAAGAATAATCCTATTGCAAATTCAAAGAAAATCTGCTCAAACAACAAATAGTCTTTCTGAGAAGAAGAGTAAAAAATCCCAAACCTGCTATTCTCTAATGCTTTGCATTAGCAGCAGTAAAATCATCTGTAACAGTTAAAATTACAAAGAAAACACAGTTAATTTGTTTTCCTTTTGATAGTGGTTCTTTATACACTCAGCAGGATAAATCAAAACTTTCAAATTTTGCTTACAAATAAGCTTTGTTAATAGCAGTATTGTGTTTAATCTGCATATAATTTTTGAGGCAATTTAATTTCATATTAGCACAGCCTGTTGCGTAGGCAACATTGATTAGATTTTCACTATTTTTTATTATCAAGGTTTTGTAAAAGTTCTTTGATGTTCTGAAGTTATCTTTGATATTTATCAGTTCTCCCCCTGTAAAGTTGGTCAACTCAGCTTCAGTACTGGTGCAATATTTAAAAGCAGGATATAAATGATGAAGTTACAGAACATTTCTAAAACTGCCCTTTTGGTTTGGATCTGGTGTACATCATGGCCTCTTAGAAAGGGCTCTACGAACCAGACACATGGATCCTCCCCAGGAAGAATCCCTGTTGCTGGGCTCACGGGTGTTGATTTCCTTTTCTTTTTCTTGCTGGCTGTATGCATCTTCAGTTGCTGGTATCCAGAGGCTGAGCATTGAGAGAGAGAAATCTCTCTTAGCCTTGCCTTTGCTTTGGTGGTCTTCAGACCAAGAAAGACATTAAATCTTGGCCTCCTGCTGCCTGCACACACATGTGCTGTGATGTCCAGGTGAGTGGCTACAACTACCTGCCCTGTTACTGAATGCGAGGAGGGACGGTCACCTCGATAACACCTAAAGTTTCGATGTGCTCACTGCAACCTCTCTTTACATTGCTTCTTGTGTTTAGGTTCCTATTTATGGCTTGACAGCGGTAACATAAAGAGTATGTAGATGCCAAAGCTGAACAACCGAGGTGACTACACTAATTAGTAAAGCTGCTCTAGCATCTAGACAGCATTTGGCAGACATACTATAGTCACGTTAGGGAAGTGCTGCATCAATATTCAAACCAGAAAGTATAAATCTGACACTGAAAAAATGCAGACTAAGTCAATGAATATGTGTCATAGTGATAAATGACACCATTATAGGAAAAAAACCAAACAAGCCAAAATACTTGTTCTTCTGTAGGGGTCAAATGCAGTATCCTCCACTGCTGCTACAAATAGCTCCCATATAACTTGGGGATATTTCTGCTGGGATGCAATAGTGGCAACAGGGGTTGGTTTGTGGCCAAACTAATGGCTTTGATGGTGAAGGAGCTGCTAATTTTCTCTTTGTTTCATAAACAACAGTGAGTCGGTAGCAAGAAAATGAGGCAAAGGCTACACAAGAAACCAACCAGTGAGCTGAAAAAAGCCTCAGTGCACCTCTATCACAAGAGAGATGACCCTCCCAGAACCTAGTAATACAGCTTTGACCCATTTTTTTTCACTAGAAGACACTAGAGCTATGTAATACTAATACGTGTCATATATCTTAGGTTACGCATACACACTATTAAGCACCTGTGAACAACTATAGATTTTGACAATTTTTTTTAAATAGTAATTTCACGTATATTTATTAAATAGCAACTCCATTTTTTTTTCCAGCATAAAGTTTAGCTTTTCTTTGGATGCTACCCTCCCTCTCAAACAATGACACTGTTTGGGATCTGAGGGCACTAATGTCCCTGCCCTCCCCTGGGGCTTCCCCTGACCAGCCTATGGCCCAGGATCTCATACCAGCCCCTCCAGTCTTCAGTCCAGCAATGGGACAGCCCAGCAATGCTGTAGGACGTCAGACTCTAACCTCCTGCAGCCCTACCCTGCCCAACCATGGGCCCCACTAAGCTGGGTCCATCCACAAGCTGATGTCCCAGCCCATCCCCAGGGAAATGTCCAATACCCAAGGGCTGCCCCTGGATGGGGTGGTAGGATGAGCTCTGCCTGCAAGGTCCTGCTCTTCCTGTCCCAGGGGAATCCCTATGGATTGCAGGGAGCCCTGGACTCCCTACTGCACCTGGACACACAGCTCAGCATCTGTACCTTCTGGGAAGTGGGAAGGAAGGGTAAAAATGCAAAGATCTGATGGCAGATCATTTGGCTCTCAAGACCTGAATACTGAAAGTGGTTTCTCTCATGAGCAGACACAAATCTTTTGCAACATTGGCAAAAACCATTACCAGCTACTAACTGAAAGAAGCTGTTTTTTATCTGGTTTTGCTTCTGGTTTGTTATTTTAAATGACTGGCAGCCTAAGTCCATACAAGTATTTCAATTCTGGATTCAATTTATCTCTGAAAATTATATTGTTTAATCGGAAGTAAAATACAGACAACTCCCAATTACATACAGGCAGCTTATTTGGATTGTGGAATAACTGGATACAGAAACAGCCAGAGATCACACAAGATTCATTCAGATGCCTCTCAGCATCACAAATGCTTGCTCAGAGAATAAGGCACAAGACATGACACTCCACCAAAGCTGCTTCCTCTAGCTAAGCACCCGTACTCAACCCCAACTGTCTAGCTGACTGTCTGTACCATGTTCCCAACCATAGCTTCTAGTACATATGTTACTCAGGCTTTTTGTTCAACAGGGGCTTTCAAGACACCTATACCCCAAATAATGGAGAGCTAACTATTGGAAATTCAGTCATGCAAAATGGAAAATATTGCCTTTTGTGCATATCTCTATTTGTTAAATTAACAGTAAAAACATTCTATTTTTCTACTAACAAGCTTCATTTTTCTGAGTAACAAGTGCTCTATGTAAACATACCTCATACCCATGTTCTATTATTGTATTTTATGGAAAGCAAAACAAAGTAAGTTATATACCATTTTATGTTAACATTATCCTTTCCTCTTGCTCACGTCATCTGCTAGAGACCTGTTAGATCTTTTTACATGGTGTCTGCTACAGAAAATCAAAGGAACTTAACAAAACACTAATCTCATAGTTCATCAATGTTAGTTAAATCTTCTAAGTGACCCGAGATCATGCACGAGAGTAATTTTAATTTAATATATTGGGTCTCCTTTGGGTTTTGAGGAAAACTACTAAGCCTAAATGTGATTCTTAACAAGGATGATTTATCTGAAACTGGGTAAAATAAATATTTTTATACTACCGAACTTTTGTGCAATAAAATCAATTTTGAAAAATACAGTGCAAATCCTGAGCACAAGGTAATGCAATAAAGAATTAGAGCACTGATTCTTAGATGCAGTGACACAAACCAGAATTTTCTCCTTCTGTTTGAAAAAAAAATGACCTCACATCATTTTTTAGAGGCCTGTTTGAAAGAACATCTGGAAAGCATTCCACAGGAAATCAAACCTATATTAAATATGTTTTGTGGGGTTCTGTTTCCTTGTATTGACCCTAAGCATGCATAATGTGTTTCTGTCTTCTCAGCTGAAAAGAAAACACTTCTCTGAGAATCTTCTACAAAATGATAGGCTAAAATGACAATGATTTCCATCAGAGGATGCTGGTAGAATTTCTATTTAGTCTACCTGTCTCTGTACTAAAGCTGTCCAGTAACAGGAACAAATCCACTAGCTACTTTCCAAGTACTGTGAATTTGTATATTTTAATTTTATTTCATTTCCTTATGCTGCTTAATTAGAAGCTTCTAAATTTAAATGACTCTCACGTTTAAAGACGTCCAAGCCTTAGAGTGTCTCTTGGTAGCATGTTACTCAGGAAAGAACCTGTGCATTAGACAGACAGTTGTTCTCACTTCATTAGCTGAGCAGACAAGAGCGTCTTTGAATTACAAGCTGGAAACCTAAGAAAATCATTGTCACTCTCAAAAGCAAGCAAAGAAATTAGTGCCACTGCAAGTCCTTGAGTGTACCACTGGATGCTTAGGTGTTTATTAACAACTGTATTGTGAGTGTTCACAGAAAGGGTGTTGTTCCAAGTACCTGAGAAAGACGTCCATGACAGTAATATTATCTGTAATCACCTGAATAAACTATAACTGAATATCATTGGCTTGAGCACAAAACTGTTGCAGAGTTTGGAGACAGAAAATAACATAAACATTTCAATACAAGATCTCCCTTTACTAGAAACGTTTCTAATAGCAGATGCACTGGATCATCAGGTTTCCTAAGGTAATGTAGGGATGCTTTTTGCATAGGAAAATCCCTCAGTGGAACTGTGGTATGTGTGGTGGCATTCCTAGAGGGAACAGCTTCATGTCCCCTTGTCAGAGACCTGGCTGAAGAAAAGAAAAGGTGCCTAGTGGGTCTTTGTACTCAATTATGCAGGGTCTACAGACAGCCAGCATAACTGAAACTCATTCAAAAGCTACTCCAAAAACTCTTTTGACCTCAGGAGTAAGACAAGAAATATGAAGTCAGAACTATAGCATATAGAAACAGATTAGTCTCTGTTATATGAACGATTTCTTTTCCATGCGCAAAAAGAGGCCCAACAAACAGCAGGTCATAACAAGCCAATACAGCACTGAACTTAGGGAATGTGTTTTAGTTGCTTTTAGAAGATATATGGATATATAATGCTAGTATAGAAAGCACTGATTTGTAGTGTAAGACTGGGAAACAAGCCATTTTTACCAGTCAAGGATGACGTGGCTCTCTTAAGAGGGTTTTTTATCTCCACTGTCAAAAAAAGCTGAACACGGCCAGATGTTTACAGAAGTGTCTCTGAAAGACACTGTCCATTCTGAAGAATATTTTGGAATGCTGAATGATGGCCTGTTAGTGAGATGTATTTCCAGCATTTCACAATGCCCAATTAGAAAAGGGAGCATCGTAACTGAGAGGACAACCACTGTAAATTATGCTTGAATTGGAGCAAGAGAAAGTGAACTGAACATTGAAATGATACGGTCAAGATTTAATTTAACAGAGGTCTTAGTCATATGTGCTTTATAATAGAAAAGCTTGCTGTAATGGTTTATAGTGTAAGCAAAACATGTGAATGTAAGGTCATCTATTAATAGTCTTAGGCAAGGGTCACAGTTAGCTCTCACAGAAAATCTATATTCAACAATAAACACACACCAGAAAACTTTTTCTGTGTCACTTGTTTTAAAGCCAGCAGATATCAAAGCATAGGAAACAACCACCACTGCTGCCGAGGACTCTTTGCAGATACTGGTACATTTACATCTGGCTTCCACTTAACAGTAGTTATGCCATCTGTAACATGGTAGTGCTTAAAACATAATGAAAGCAATGTAATTTCTATTCAGTAAACATTAAAATGCTAAAATTTGAAAATATGTATGTGGCTGTCATTTGCTCTGTTGAGAAACAAAGTTTTATTTTTAGTTCGAGTGCTTACATTTTCTTGCAGCTATTTTAATAGATGAACTGCCACCAGAAATATTCTCTCACTGAGGCCTGATGGAGAATGATATAAATAACCTTTACAAAGTCCAGCATAATGGAATGGTAAAATCAGTTGACATTCTTTTAATTAGCACTGCCTGAAGATTTACCTACACAGAACAGGAATAACCAAATTCATGCCTGGAATAAATCCACTTAAGTCACTGATGTCAGAAGAAGCACACTGGGAATGGACTTGATATAATAGCTCTGTTATTCACATTAAACATACAGCAGCTTCTTGCCCATAGCATATACATGGTTTGGGGTAAATGAGAAAACATTCTGATTTATTAAAGAAAAAGCTATTGTGTGATGTATGCACCCTTTTTTCTTTGCCCCAGAAACACCAAGTTAGCCAAATACGGCTGGGTGTACATTAAAAGGGATCAAAAATCTTTACTTTGCCCGATTTAACAGATTAGTGGGTGGAAACTACTCGTGCAAACTGGTGGATCCTAAACTCCCACTCTCTGCAAAAATCTCTCAACTAACAATTCAACAAATCAGTGGTAGCAGTAGTCTTACTAGAACCCCACCCAGCAAAGCAATTAAGTGCTTGTTTATCTGTAAGAACATGAGTAGCTCCAAATTTAGATCTCTATTAAAGTTTAATGCCAAATCTAGCTTTCCTGGATTTCAATATTTTTGACTAAACATTGATGGAACTGCTTCATTAAGATATGTAGTTAATGTTTCCCCTGTGATAAATGAACAAAACAGGACACATTTGCCCTGCTGTAACCCCATTTCTGGCTGTAGTTTTCCTTCCTATATTATATTACATTACACAGGCAGTTCTCCTTTCTCATTTAGAATAACAAAACAAGCCTTTTCAGACAAAATGATACACAGACATGAAGGACCACATCTGGATGATACAAATGGCATGAAGTTCTTAGAACTAAAGTTTCTGATTACTAAAGAAACTAAAGGCTCTGATTACTTCAGCCCACTGGATCCTTTTTGGCTAAAAAGAGACTGACACAGAACGCACAGTATCTAAATACAAGCTATAAAATTCGAATAATTTGTATCTAAGTTTATTTCGTGATTGCTGTATGTTCACACACACATACAGTATTCCCTCTTTCATCCCCTTAGACAGGTAATAATGCACATTCAGTGCCATGATTTGTTCTTAAACTTAAAAATAACCAGAAAGGACTAGCAGGACTTCAGCCACACCAGGGATACTGCAAAACTACACCACGCAAAACCAATGTCATCTGAATCAAACGTTTCTCACCATGTGTTTTAAGATAATGGGCACAATCAAATTATGCTGCCTTTTCACGGAGACTCGGATTCAGGAATCAGCAGAGGTTCTAGCTGACTGAAGGGATGCTACTTGTAGAGATTCAAGCTTGCCAGGCACGGGACCTCTCTCTAAAGATACTGTCTAGTTACTGCTTCTTGGAGCATAAACCCCCTGTGCATGAGGCTCTCTTTGTTGTTAAAGCAAAAGCTATGTGAAAATTGGGTGCGGGAATAAAGCTGAGCCATTTTTCTAATTACTGTATTCCTCTGTCTTTGCTTCTTTCAGAGAAATGTCAGTCACCCAGCAAGCTTTTAATCTTCAAGACCCTCTTAAGCAGAACAGAGGAGTACAAATGAGGACTGGCCAAGCAGATCCTGGCACTGCAGAATGCGATCCATCTACACTTTAAAAGGGACAAAGCAGTCTTGTTTCACTGGGTGTTCTGATTTTTGGATTCCAAAGGGACTTATGAAGATGTTTTAAGGTGGAACTCCATGATTCATTTGGAATTATATTCAGAGGGAAGAAATTTAAAATTACCTTTGTTTATGGGGGGTGGGGAGGAGTAATACTATATTTTACTCTGCTAACAAAATACATCAGTTCAATGAATCATGTACAATGACAAGAAGGGAAGAAAATAATACAATATTGCAGCATTTTCTGCCTTTACTTTGCCTTGAAAGGGTTTTTTGCTTATTTTGCAGAGACTACACTCATATTTTCTTTCCAGGCAAGTACTTCCCCACACACATATTCCATTAGACCATCATGTTTCCTTTGCAGAACACACCAACTTGAGTTCCACCTCCCCCCAGATGGTATTTTTTGAATTTTCTGAATTGTGATCATTCCTCATTATTAATTCAGTCAAATTAATTAATACCTGGGGTTTGTTTCACTTAAATAAATATGGTACCTCCAGCAATATATACATATATGCATACACTTACATAGACATATAAAAAACATTCTCTTAAAATTCAGGCTCTGCTTACAGATGTGAGGTGAACTTGAGACATGCTGCAGTATATGGGCCAAAAGGCAGCTTGAGATTTTTTCCTATCCCACTTGGTATTTTGCAGACACAGAAGCTTTCCTGATGTCATGCACAGAGAGAGCAGGAAGGATGTGCAGGCAGCCTGAGCCCAGGCTAAACCTATTACACTGTAGACATCCTACATCTAGTGCAGGGTAAGTCAGGCAGCACATGAGGTTTTTCACCCTCTCCCCTGACTCAGTCTCCAAACATACAATATAGGCATATCCTACATGTCTCTAGAAATCAAGAGTGTCTGTTTTAATGTCCTTAACAGCATTAAAAAAACTATGTTGTTTTGCATAGCCACAGCAAAACAGTCATTTCAAGGAGCTGCCAGACAGCTTTGAGTGCCAAACTGATAAAAATGCCCCAGAGGGTTGTAAATCCAGCTCTGTTACACAGAACTGTATAATGTTACTGTGTCCTTCATGAAAATACCCACCAAATGTCCTTTTAACACATAAAGCTAGAGCCAGTCTTAAGACTGAGCAGTCAGGCTTAGCAGCTGGCCAACTGAATTGTAACCAATATAGATTCAGAAAGGGAGGTAGCACCTATGTTTTCCCCCTCATTTTCTGAATTACAGAAGACCACTGGACTGTGGCAGGATATCGAGGGAGGAAAAGAACAACATGCAGAGGAGCAAGTTAGGAAGGACTGTAAGTGGCCATAACAGAGAGCATTCAAATGCACTGGAGGGGCAGTGAAAGTCAGTAATGACTGAGAAATATGGAAATCTGGAAAAAGGAGACTAAGCAAGGGGAAGAGGCATGAATAAAAAGGAGGGGGAATGCGAGAAACATGAAGGGTAAGTCTAAGGAATAGAAAGTTGAAGGAAAAGTGCATTTTTTTTTTCTTCCCCTCTTCCCTCACCACCTACACAACCCTTTAGTGCACTCCTCCCTGCTACTTGTTAATGCTGTAACTGCAGAAGGCTCCCTCCTAATACAAGGTGCTGGGCTCTGCCCTGCACACTCCCCTCCTCCAAACCCACACCCTACACCCCCCCAGTGTAGCATAGCAGAAAAAGCTGACTGCACATTTGTAACACCTCATCACAGACTTCCTACAGTGTGTAACCACCCTCTCCTCTGGCAAATCTTACTCATGAGGGTGTACAGTTTGCAGTCAGCAATGGTACATGTTGCAGGAACAGCCCAGAAGTCTTATGCAGACAAGTCACTTTTAGAAACAAGTATTGGTATAAAGGACTTTCAGATTTGCACATGCCTTCATCATGGTAAATTATCATTAAAAATATTCAACGGACTATAAAGAAGAAGAAATTACCTCTTGGCAAGTTTCTTATGTTTTCAGGAAACATAGCAAGCAGATGAGCTTTTGTTCTAGTTTTTACTGTGTATGAACTCTTTTACACACTGACAAAAATCTTTGCATATCTTCACACAGTGGTGTTATACCTGTAGAAGCAGATAGCTCTCATACAGAATTGAGTAAGTGGTTGCAAAAAAACTAGGCAACAAAATTAAATGGATAGATGAGCAGAAACTGATCAAGAGGTAAGAACACACCAATGAAAGCACATTTATAAAGATTTAGCTCTCTGGATACATGGTGTGAAAAACATAGTTATTGTATTTTTAGGGAGATGACCCATATAGTATTGTAATAGTATTGTAGATACTGTGAAATGTGATAGTGGTAAAAATGGCCCTGCATTTGCAGCAGAACGATACATTTAAAACACGCCAGTCAACTTTCTGAAGTTTAATTGGTGGCTGAAGTGAACAGAATAGGAGGTTCCTCCCAGGCTTCAGCTATTCCAGGACAAAATCATTGGTGAAAGTTTTTGACAGTATATTGAGATTCCTTAGAAGTTCTGTTTATGTTCCTATCAAAAAGGAACTCGCCTGGCTTCATTTTTTCCTTTTCCTTTCCTTTCCTTTCCTTTCCTTTCCTTTCCTTTCCTTTCCTTTCCTTTCCTTTCCTTTCCTTTCCTTTCCCCTTTCCCCATTCCCTTCTTTCCCTTTCCCCTTTCCTTTCTCCTTTCCTTTCTTTCCCTTTCCCCTTTCCTTTCCCCTTTCCTTTCCTCTCCTCTTTTCTTTTTCTTTCTTTCCTTTTCTTTGTCTTTTCCTTTTCTTTTTTCTTTTCTCTTTTCTGTGAGCACTCACAGGCATGCCTGAGCAACTCCAATCAATTTCAAAGCTGGATATAGACTAAGATACAAGTAGAGGCAGCAGAAAAATGATAATGCAAGCCAACCATTCCATACTCTGATGAAGGTGAAAAATTAGGACTGTTTACATAAATTAGAACATATTTGCATTTCCTGACATTTCTGGTCTCTTTTTCTCTTGATCAAGAGTTTATGTTATATAACAGATAGATTAATGAATAAAAATAAGCAAAATGAATTGCCATCTCAGTTAATGGTACCTGCAGTTTGGCCAAATTGCTTCCCTGCTCTTAACTGTTTCTAAACAAGATTCAGTGATACATACATCCAGGACAAAGTTTTTAAAGAGCACCCAAAACAAAATGTTTACATACCAGTTTGCACAGGCCCAGTTGATGTATTAGAGAGAGTACGGGCAGATTCCAATCTTGCATTTCTGAGTAAGCAGCATTCATAAACCGCTTGTGAGTGTACTTTCAGAATCGCTTTCCAAATGTCCCCTTGTCTTAACTAGCGTTAAGAAGATGCTTTAATAGATAAAATAGGCACGCAAATAATAGTTTCTAAATTACTCAGGTTTCACAGTAGGCAGGACATATTCTCAAATTATTCTCCCATTTAGATAGTCTCTCTGATATCAAAATTAAATAGAAGTTATCAGAGCTAGAATTATATGCCTACTGACTACTGCTTTTAATCATTCTAAACATATCTGGAATTATTATGTAGACTGATATTTATCAGTGCAAATACTCTCGACAGAAGGGAGGAGATCCCCCCTTCCCTTCCTCCCCTGCCCAAATCCTTGCTTTCTTGCAGGACAAAGGGAACAAATCACATAAACTCCCTCTAAGTGCACAACAAGTCATCGAAACATGTCTTTTGCCATATTACGGATAGTCTGGAGTAGCTCTGCTGACGATTCCTCCTCTCCTTGACAGAAGTGAGGGAAGGTATTAAATACAATAGTAGTTTAGACAGCCCAAGAGGTATTAACACCTATGTGAGATGACTCTCAACAACACATCAAGCTTGCTTTACCTCCAGGCATAGGATCTAAGTGCTGCACTCACTGACTCTGCCCCAGATCCTGCAGGCAGTTGCCCACATGTTCCCTTGTACCAGTGCACCCCTCACCCTCACAGACAGGTCTTGCTGAGCCTTGTAGGAGTCCCAACTTTCAAATTTTGGCATTTTAAATCAAAAGAAGCCCCATGAAGAATCTGTAAAGAAAACCATTTTTACCCCATTGCTGCCTGCAAAATTTCAACGGTAGCAGAGATTTCACCAAGCTTTTCTCTGCAGCATTGCAATGAAGAAAGCCTAACACCAGACTCATGAAGGCAAATTAAAAAAAATACCATTAAAAACTTAGCTGCTGAGACAACATTAGATCGAAGCTGACCAAAGAAAAACACTCAGAAGTAATGGCATTAATTTAACTAAGTAATCCTGAACACTGCAGCCCGGGAAGAATAGGAAGAAGTCTCCCTTATAAAATTCTCTCTCCCATTTCGTTGGCACTGTAACACACTGAAGTTTGGCAGAAAACACAGTAAAAGATACTGTAACTGTACTAATTAACAGGGCCTGTGTACAGGGAAGGCAATGAATATAAGCTAATAGCACAACATGCAAATGGAAAAGAGGAGGTTCTGAGACCACATGTATCCAGCTTTCACAAACAGCAGTACCATCAGCTGTGAAGGTGCTGAATGCAACTCACTGGGCGAAAAAGAGAACCCTGCTCTGATTTAAATCTGATCTAATTTGGGTCAGCAGGAAACTGGCTCCAGATTTCCCCTCAGCCATTGAGGGTAGGGCATTGCTCTCCTCACCTCTGAATAACACTCAGCATGGCTGAGGTGCAACAGCTAAACACTTAAGATTAGCATTGGAGATCATAAATAAACTTCAAAGTAAATATTTTTACCAGGCACATGTAGGTGCTTATTAAGATTTATATTATATCTTCAGTGTCCTTGACATTTTACAATAGTATTTATTTCCTTGCTTGCTAATTCACAGAACTGGATAATCTACAAAGAATTTACACTTTAGAAATGAGCAAGATTCTTTGTCATAACTTAATAAACAAGACATTAGGACAACAACATTCTAATATAAAAATATACAATGCTAAGTAGGAATAAAGCATTTCCTAAGGGCAGAGGAGATCCTGTGTGCCACTAAATAAACGTTGTGTAACAACCAGCAGGGAACTCAACGAAAGCGACAGGACCTAGTTTGTCCTGTGAGGCAGCACAGAGCACTCTCCAGGCTGAACACAAGGGAAAGAAGCTGGGAATTAGGTCAGTGAATCAATGACCCTCCAGTTGTATCAGCCCAGCACTCTTAGCAGGAGAGGGGAGCTAAGAAAATTCCAAGGCTAAAACAGCTCTATGAAGATAGTGGGGTCTAGTCTACATTTGTGGACTTCTTCTTTCAAGAAAAGTGGATTTTTTATTCTTTTTTACAAGAAAAGACCCACCAGTAGTCTGTGTATTGTAACCATTTATAAAGTCCAACACGTGGCTTGTATTCACAGTTATTGGTGCTCACGTGTAAGCATATAATGAAAGTAAATCCCATTATAATGAATAATTCTATTTTCACGTGGTCACTAATGGGACATAAAAATAATCCTGAGACATCATTTTATAGAGACACCTAATGCAAATGTTTCCAACAAAACTCTCTAAAAATTAAACTAGGGGTTTAAAGATTCCTCCGTAACATGAGGGAGTAGCCATAAACAGTTCTGGAAAAGGTACACACCGTAACCAGATGCAGGCTTTTGTTATTCTGTTAAGGATGTCAGAGGCATTTGCTTTTTCTCCTGACTCATCATCCTCCCTAGTGAATATTCTGACCCTTAGTCCTGGCAAATCCAGCAGTACCAAAAAGTTGTCTCTGGTACCTCATTAATGACTCCCCTGCCATGTGCTATCTTACCTGCAGATGTAATTCTTCTTGCAGGATTCTTGTAAATTCAGGCAGTTTGGTTTCTCCCTGTCCTCATATGAACACACAGGAACAATAGTCTGCCGTCTCCTTTCTGTACAGGCTACGTCTCGACAGGAGCAGAAGAGCATCCCATAGCTGTGCTTTGGGGGAACTTTGTCAAAAAATAGCCGGAGGGCCTTATGACACTTCCGCTTGTTACAGATTTCATTAGACGTGCTGCTGGTGCAGGGGGTTATGTAAGCAGATCTGAACCTCTTGCAGGTATCATTTAGGTTACAAGCTTTTGCTGCATCCAAGCAATTGTTCCCCTTTGAAAGTACTGGCTCCACTAGAAAAAACAACACAACAGCAGTAAGAAATGCGTCACATTTATATTGTGGTTTGATGTTTGTGTTTATGTCACTGTTAATGAGATCCTGATTATATATTTGTTACACACAACACTTTCAGTGCCAGAAACTGTGACTGATCCTTATATTTCTTAGGGTAATGGTTTAATGAGTGACCAAGAGTACAGGCATGCGTCAAGATCAGAATGCTGGGAAATCAATGACGATTACACTGGGCAGGCTGTACTTCATCTTCTTTGTAGCAGACATGCAGGATGAATATTGGGTGACTTGGCCTCACTAAAAAGCTATTAAAATCACTGGAAAATTGGAAGGGATATGATGTTTGGCCCATCACACAAAAACACAGTGGGAACGTGGGCTCCTAATTCTGGTTTTGTAGAGCTCTGACTCTTTTTCCTTGAACAGTATAAATTACATTCAGTGTCTACACTAGGTTCCCGTCTAGTTAATTACATTTAAATGTAACTTGTGACCGCTGCAGAATGTAAAAAGTCACATGCCCGTTACTACAGTTTTTGAGGTATGAAAACAGCCCACCCAGACAGAAAGGAAAGCAGGTGCCGCCCCACCACTGTGAGGTCCCTAAGGCCACCCACAACGTCTGCAAGCTCCATGCTTAAAGACACTTTTATAAGATCTATAGATGCCACCTGAAGCCTGGAAGCTTTAGGAAGTTTACAAGCTTTGAAGAACCCGATGTAGAATTAACAAGTGACTGGGAAAGAAATATTTTAAAAGGCGTATGTCTCTCACACACATGCACACATGCTGCAAGAAATTATAGAACAGAATTTAATGCAGATAAAAGTTAAGACTATAATCACACATTTAATTTTGCAATACATACTTCAGATATTAAAATGCAATATATGCTTTGCTTGAAAATGAAGGGAACTGGCATTAGAATGCAAAATTCAATTAAGAATAATCATAATACTGCTTATGATATTAGGAATGCTAACATCAGAGATCCAAGAAAATACATTAACTTCCCATTACTACAAAATTTTCAAGATGAAAAGAACATTTTGCAAATATATAAAACTCTGCAGCAACCTCTTAGGGAGGTCTAGCTAAAGCAATCAAGCAATCTAAAGCTCTAAGTTCCTCTTGAAAAAAGCTTTTTTTTCTCCATCTTCCACCTTTTCACAAAAATTCAGTTGAAAGACCTTCTACAACTCAGTGCTGTTCTTCAACATTCTCCTACCACTCTACCTCCTATTCTCACATCAGGGCTTCAACCTTATATCTTTTTCCATGGCAGAAATAGAGGATGAAGCGTGGCTGATGTTCTGTGCCGAGGTACTGCAGTTGCTTGAACTGAATGTGCCCAAGATGGGCCCTGCCGCTAGCACACACTTCACATTATACAAATAGATCACCTGCTACTAACCCATGTATCTTACCCTGTATATTACCCAGAAATAATGCAAAGCCTAAGTAGCATTAGATTTGTTTTTCACTCTAGTGATAGTCTCAGTGGGCTTATACACTTAACCTTTGTATATATTTAACGATCACACACCAAATCCTTCCTAATCCCCGTTTCTTGCACAATGCACTGCAACTTTTTGCTCCTTCACAAATTACAAAATTATAAACGTGCAAGGTTTGACTATAAATTAAGGGAATCAAGAATTTCTTATAATTGTAGGCTACCACAGTTTAAGCAACACCAGATGCAGAGGAGCTATTCAAAATACAACCCTCTCATAAAATGTTAACATTTTTATATAAAAAGTTATATTACATTATCATACAGCTCTAATCTTAACTATGAACTCTTTTTTAATACAGTATACAGAATTATATGTTTAGTACAAATATAATTACTATGTAATCTGCAGGGCATATAATTATGTAATATATGAATAACACATGCTAATTACTATGTGATTGCAGAGTAATTACATGGTTATTTGTGCCTCAGAGTCAACTGCTGAATTCCACTCCTTAAAACAAGATTCTCTGGCAGAGCTCTGAATGGTGTTTTTCAATACAAACAGACATTAGCTTACTGGATGATATATTAGAAAGCATTCTTTAAAAGAACACTGAAGATGTAATAAAGCACCTCTTTGCTGATAACCATGCACATGTTTTCCATTAAGGGTCTAAAATGTAGTGAATGCTAACAGAGAATTAAAAAACACTGTGAATATGAACACTTCAAAAATCAGAAGGGATGAATTAATCAATCTTTTTAAAAAACAGCACACAAGCCAATTCACTGACCACACAAACTGCACTGAAAGTTATCTTGGATGAAATATGAATTAGGTGCAAATTGTTCATAAACAGTAGTTATGCTCATTCATCTGTTTCATGCAATTGATATCCACCCAAGACTTGCATTCCTCTACATGTCAACTTTGAACATGGATCACGTCTTTTGGTGTTTGTTGGTTTTTTTTTTCTAGAACTACAACTGGCTGTGACTTGCCACTTGCCTTTTTCTATTTCCATAAACACATCTCTAGCTGTTGTTTCTGGCATAGTTATCATCACATTAACCAAGCGTAACATACAGCACATAAGAGATAGGCACCAACTGCATTTGTATTAAACAGGACTGTCTAAACCAACTCTTTTCATTAATGCCACCTTCTCCCAAGCTTTTAAATCATGTCTTAATGCAAGATTTACAAACCTGTACACACTTAATTCATTATCTGAATTATTCCTAAATCCAGTGGTAACTATAACAGTTAGCAATACTGAAAGTGTTTCTGAGGATTACTTACAGAGCAGTAATACAAAATTTCACCCAGCTTCTATTCTGCAAAGCTTAAATTATTAAGACAGGCAGGAGTTTGGCTCTTAATAGGTACTGACTATATTAAGAGCAAATGGATCTAATCCAGAGCTACTTTTCCTGCCAGCAACCTTTGGGAAAAGTCTGTGTAAGGAGATCCTTTTTCAGTTCTCCCTGCTTTTGGGACACTTGGATGTGGATTGAAGGCAGGCAGAGCAGCAGTCTGGGACAAGTAACTATTGCTTCCCAGCACCATCTCCTCACACACAGCTTCCTCTCTCCCAAGTCTGCTTTGCCTTGGGCCCATTCTGGAAAGCTCTGCCAAACCATGCAGCTCTCCACTCCTGCCAAATCATTATAGACTCGGAGGTAAGCTCCTTCCAGGCAGGTGATAAGTGATGCCTCATGACTGTTTGCCAGGCACTGGTTCCCGCCCACACCAAGGGGCCAACAGAGCAGATCAGCAAACACCAGGATGCTGCCTCCCAGCTGAAGTCACCAGGAGCCGTGAGCTGCTTCACTGCTATGGGTGCTACCCTGATACAGAGTGATGGCAGAACACAGCCAGAGCCAGGAGCTGCTGCCTTGGTGGGACAGCAGCAGCTCCCAACATCCATAGAGTCAGCATGCTTAAAACACATCCTCCTGCCAGGCAATTTTCTGTACACCCTGTGCAAAAAATCTGGAGCAGCAATAATTGCTTACTGATACTGACTGACCTCTACAGGGATCACCACCTCACAGCTCTTCTACTGCACATCTAACATGTACATGCAAGGTGAGAAGGTTTTTCTGATAAATTTTACTGATGAAAAATCAGACCTTCTATTATAGTATAAGGTGTTACCAGGTTGGTATTTGGTATCTCCTGAACCCTCCCCATCCTGGCCCAATATTGTTACAGCTGCAACCGTTCTGGACTCAAGCTCCCATACGACAGCAGAGAGAAGCCAGCCAAAGGCTCCAGGCTTTTATCCAGAGATGTTTCTTAAGTTTTAATAGGGCTTCCTCTGCCCTGTGTGATCTTCCTTATGCTTCACCCTCTTTCACAGTCTCTTCACCTTAATCTTTCATCTTCCTTGCAATTCCATTGCTATTTCATTTCTGCACTTACTGAGCCTTTGCTATCTCCTCAACTCCTGTTAACCCCATGGTGCACAAGAAGGGATTCTCAGTGGGTATTGGTAGCTTCCACTAGATAGAGTAAAAGGACTATTACTTGTCCTATAAGATTCTTATTAAACACCAAAAGGGACATTCAGTTTTCAATTTTCTTACAGTACATAAAGAGCAATTTACTGAGGTTTCCATTAAAATTACCACTATTATTTGCATGTAATTAGCATTAGTAGGTTTTCACAGTTTTTTAGTGAAGGGAATGCTGTAAAGAGAGCAGTAAATGTTAATGTGATGGAAGGCAAAACTGTAAAATGACAGAGGTGACCACACAGGTATGGGCCTACTTCAATGCAGATGCAGAATATGGCATCTAGGAACCAAAACCTGAGCAGAATAAAGAGGACAACTATGATCCTATTTTTAAAAAAAGTGCTGCTGTGGCATTCACCAAATTACTTCTGCCTTGTAAAAAGAACAGAATAAAAAAAAATAAGGACAGCATGGGATATATTGTCATCTGCAGCTTAATGGATTCAAATAAACTACCATTTCAATGGACAAATTATTTCTAATTCCAAATGGCAGAGAAAAAACAAGTCATCCCTGAGAAATCATGAGGCAGATGCACATACAAGTTCATGTTATTCTGAGGTTCTGTTTTCTATTCAACCTTTAGAGAACAGTCAGACCTACTTCAAACCTTCCCCATAATCAGGATAAGCAGGTGCTTTCCTTTTTAAAAATAAAGCAAATATATTAGCAGCTATACCCAGGTCTGTCAGAATATTAACAAATACAAAAATATGTGTGTTGCAATTATAAGATGACAGCAGTAGGTACACCAGGTGACAAGGATGTTGAGACTGACTCCCGTGTGCAGAAGGGCACATTCAGGGCTAGAGCAATAAAAGGACCTAAACAAACAAAACTTCCTAAACTGAGATTTTAGGCTCCTGAGACCAAAGCTGGATCATTTTACATTCTTGGTCAGTCGCATAAGTCTTTGATAACACAAACTCCACATCCATACAGAACTCTTTTCTGAATACACCCATAAATCTACCTGAGGAGGTAAAGACTGTCAAGTGAGGAAGTAAAGACTGTCTCCTGTCCAAGACCTATAGAGATCGAGAACATTTACATTGCTTACTATGAATCAACAGATGTGATTTGCAAGCGTTCATCACTCAGCTACCATGTTATGCACAACTGCTACACCCAAAGTCTTTTTCAGAACATTCTGGCCTTTGTTTTTATGGGATTCCTTCCACTGGTGAATCATCATTCAGGATCTAGAAGACTTTGGTTCAATGCCTTCCTTGACCTGGAGACTCAGAAATGTTCTTATTTCCCAGAAGGGTTCTCAAACCACCTCACTGTAGAGTGTTCTCAAGAAGCTGCACGGGAAATAGTTCATATTGCAAAACACAAGAGACAACATGAGATGCTTCAGCCCAAAGATGAGAGCTCTCCCTGGGTGGCAGAATGCTAGGTTTTGGCCTGCACCCAAGGAAAAGAGTTATTTCTCTTACAAGAGCAATGACTGGAAACTAGGATTCTCTCTCTGAAGATGTCTCCCTTAATTCTAAATCTGCAGAGGAATGATCTCCTGCTCTCCTAATCCCTTCTAAAAAACATAACCCTTTCTATATCCCAGCTCCCCACTTCTTTCTAGAAGCTACTTTCTAAGCTACTGCCTAATCCACAGGGCAGTCTCCCTGAAAAGAAGTAAAGAAGAGCAGAGAGCAAAGGCATCCCACTTCCTCAAAGACTATACTGATCACTAACTTAATGACTAAAGCACCATGACATCTTCTGCTAGGTGCCCATTAAATGAATAGTGCCTCTCTACTCCCAGGAGCATATACACTGAATGCTGTGTAGACAGATTCAGCTGCCTGAAGCTGTGAATCTGTCTCTTCAGGTCCAAAGTCTTCCAACAAGTCTTAGTTTCTGTATTTCTTGTGGTCCATCTAGACATTTACTGTGCAGGGTTTTTTTACTGTGTTTGATTTGTGTGTGTGTGTGTTTGTTGGGTTGGATTTTGGTGGGTTTTTTTACACAGTATTCCCTGTGCACTTTACAAAGATTGTGAGCTTCTTGATAAGGATTTTAGCTATCACCTGGAAGCAGGGGCTTCTGATTTCTAGGTGGATAAATCTCTCTCTTGTTCTGCTCCTAGAAGTTCAGTTCTAAGAGGGCTACTTGCCCTACATGCTGCATCTTGCATTGCCCAAGTTCACCACTGGATCTAGGCAAGACACTTTTCTCCATTTAGAGTTAGATCCTGCTACCTTTAGTTGACTATTTCCTGCTGCGTTTCATAGACATTGTAGACAGGGATTGCAAGAGAAAACTCCTATAATGGATACGTGTTAATAAAAAAGGAGAGAGAAATGATGACTTAAGATTTCCCTTGCTACTTTCAGTCTTTTTCTGGGGAAGAATGGGGATAGGCTAAGCAGAAACTCAGAAGTGGCTGAGCCTGATGGATTGGCTAAGGGACATCTGCTTGATTTACAGATTATGTAAGGGAAATTATTGTAACACTACAATGAACTGGTTTAAATCTTTTTTCCATAGAAGCAGGGAGGGAGAGGAAGTTCCCCAGTGTTAACACCACTGTGCTCTGATCCTGAAATTCTTTCTGTCTTCACTCACACAAATATCCTGATTTATCACCCTTTATTTCTGCTACAAATCTAATGAAAGGTTATGCCAGGGTCCCTAATTTTCCATGTGTCACTAAGGGCAGCAGTTTTACATTATATTCATGCCAGCGTAGTTAAAACCACTTTATTCACTAGAGTTATTCCGAATTTTCAATAGTGTAAGTTTAAGAATTTGGTTCTTCAATGCTACTTTTACTTCTGCCCAAGGTATCCCACATAGAAGGCAAAAGCATATGAATAAAATCAGCGGCTGCTAAAGAAAGAAACTTCCAATTGCTGCAGACTGATCCAGTTACTCTTTTTCACATTACGGCCCCCCGATTTCAGTTCTACCCGGCAGAGTTTAAGGGTGTAAAGGTCATTTTAATATATTTACACTGCACTGACATTAGGGACAGATTACGCATGGCTGTGACCATGTACAGAATATATTTTTTTCTGAGGCAGTGCCCTCAGTCATTCCATAGACTATTCATGCTCTGTACTGAGTCAGAGACTGCTTTTGTGATATGGAAGCCACGGCCACAGTTTCAGCTGAGTTTTTCTAATTAATTTCCCCTTAAAATATTCAAAGTGAAAATGTGTTATTGTGTATGTTCTGATGTTACACAGTTTGGTATTTTATCATTAGCTAAATACTAAGACAGCAGAATTGAGAAGGAACTAGCACATGCAGAAATACAGAAGAAACCTGTGAAAATACTCAAACCTACATGGTTGCCATGAGAAGTGATTTACTGCATGCAAGCTCTCGAGACACAGTGAGGGACTGTTTACCAAAGTCATGCCAATTTACAGGGCAACTTTCAGCATTTCTTTTTATTACTGCAGAATTGAATTCACACTTGTTTCCTCTTTTCCTCAGACTTGATTAATTACCGTGTTAACATAACTACTTATTCTCCTTCTTATAATGGGCTCCCTCTAAAGTGCTGCCCCAGCAAAATAAACCAGGAGAAAGCTTCTAGCTCTTTGCTCTAGCATTGCAATCCTTTCTAATCTCACTATTTTTCAAATTTATGTTCCATTCCAATAAAGCTTGTGTGAATATTATAGCAAATCAGATAATACAAGGTTATGACCCTTGTAATTGATCCTTCAAGGTTCTTTTTGCCTTTTTCCAGTTGACGTGGTAAAAATTACATTTAGATGTGCTTGTTGACACTTGAGAATTCACTCTGTTGGTCACATACACTATTTCAGAGAGATCACATTACACAATGATGTATTTCCAGTGCTTTATTTCTTCTATACCTACAAGCCCATTAAGCTGTAAGCAAACCTCCCTGGGGCTGTAAAACTACAAGTATCAAGGGGGTAATGCTCCCATACCGTTCAGAGGGAGTATAGCTGGAGAAATTCTTATGTGAGGATACAGGGTTAAACATCAGCTGCTATTATAAAATATTTTCAAACACAGGAAAGCACCTTAAAATAAAAATTTACATTTCCATTTCTAGAAAAAGACGCATTTTAATGAACACAGACCATGTATGTCAGCACAAGAAATCAGTTATCTGTAGCAATGGTTTCTGGATCACATGACCACTGGAATAAAGTGATTAATTGGACTGTCTCAGTAAATGCGATCATTACACTTTTAATTAACCTTTTCAACCTCTTGCACCTTTTAGTTTTGTTATACATTAGATTTTTGCAGTTTTCCAGTTATTATGCTTGACTAAGCCTGAAACAATGCAGAGTTCTGTTAGAAAGATAAGAAAAACAATTAAAACACCTCTTACTGTTCCTAATAAGAAAATACCACTCATACTGTCATCATAAGGATAGTTATAAATCAGGTGGAGGACAGACATTCTGAACTCCGTGGCTATGTTCCCACCTAATTTTTGTTTTGGCAGCACACTATTATTTAATGGCTCTGGCTACCAGGAAACCAGCTTTTGAAAATTCTTTCTCAGCCTAGTTATAATTACAACATATAAATCATACAATGATCAATTATAATAATCTTAGCTTCATCCATTATTTAAACTTAGCATTTGAATCTACACAGCAGGAGTACAGGAAATTCCAGAGTCCTTTCTCTGCTCACTAACAATTGCTTTATTCCTGAAGTCATGCCAGTTACAGAGAAGGGGCCAGATATGCTCTTAGCTATGGCATCAAAACGTGAAATAACCACGACAAGGAAAGGTTTTTGGCCCTGAATATAGTATTTTTTTCTAATCACACTAGCTTCCAGATGTCAAAATGAACTTCAACAAGAGATTTTGCCATCTTTACATTGGTGCACCAAAGTCACAGGAGTTAATTTTACTTTAAAATGGCCTAGATCCATCTCACATATATGCATGCAGACACATTTGTATGCACATGTGTATATATACATAAAACGCTTCAATAGCATTTGGCTTCATGTCTCATTTTGCAAGAAAGCTACTTATATATTTACTAGTAAGTATAAGAAATAATCCAGATGGTTTTGTCCAACTTAAGGCTGATTCTAAGGTATCTGAGCTCAGTGTGATACAAACAATAAGCCCAATGGAAGAAGGAAAGGCACTAAAAGGAAATGAACTTTCACAAAGGCACGAGCAAAACATACAAACGTTTTTAGACCATTTTAATTAACTAACTATATACTTTTGACTATTCAAACTATTAAGTTCCTAACTTACTTTTTTGGACCTTGTGCTATTTCAGTCTCAGCAATACGTGCAATAAAATGTAAACATAGGGTTTGTTTTTTGGGGTTTAGTATTTTGAATTTGACAATAAAGCTGTGGTTTCAGTTTTACTTTTTTTCATTTTCACTAAGCAATAAAGCTATTCAAATGTGGCAAGTGAACACATTGCAAATGTTGAATAAAGAAAAAAAACCCTGGTACATTTGCACATATGTAACCCCACTTTTTCTCCACATCAGAAGAAAGAGAAACAGGTGAAACAAAGGAGAAGAGGTCAAAGGTGAGAACATGAATCCCACCTGGGAAACAGGCAAAGGGCTCAGAAAATCCTTAACTAGAACTGTAACTGTACATACAAATGGGCACAATTCCAACATAAGGCACAAAAATTAAAATCTCTCTGTCCAAATTTGGGCATAACATCAAATTTTTTATGGACAAAGTGCAGGTAGAAACTCAGAAAATAGTGCATAAGCAAAAATTAACCAGTAGGACTTCAAATTACGTTTTTTTTAAATAAGATGTGAACACGATCTGCAGCAACTCTTTTCATGAGATATTAAAACTCTTGCTCCAAAATCTCACTGGGACCTCTGTTTACCTTATCAGATGGATAAGTGCACAATAGAGGAACCCAGGAATTTCTCCGTGCTCCTTATATGGGCAGACTTTGGTGTGCAGAGAAAGCAGAGTTGTCAAGGAAGGAGAGCTTGTCAGAGCAGAAAAGATATTCTAAAAATATAAGACCTCATGATAAAGCTTGGAAGAGATTTTCCAAAATAATCGATCCTTCTGCCCCACAGCAGGACCAGCTATAGCCAGAATAAATCCTGACTGATTCTGTTTTAGACAGACCCAGGTCCAGAGGACCAGGGAGCATGCATGAGAAAGTGCTGACGGATCTGGCAAATGCCACTGTGCAGCCAATCTCCTCTTCACAGCTTTTGGCAACCAAAGAAGCTTCCTGATGTCTGCAGGAAAGCAAATGTCACAAGTATCTTCAAGAAGGGCAAACAGAAAGATTCAGGGAATAATAGGTGGGTCAGCCTAACCTCAGTTGCAGGGATGATTACTGAGCAAGCCCTCCTTGAAGCCATATCCATGCATATAAAGGACAAGAAGGTGATGAAAAACAGTGTGAAATTACCAAGGAGAAACCAGGCCTGACTGCCTTCTACTGCAGAGATGACTCGTTCAGTGGACAGAGGAAGAACACTTTACACTGACTTTAGCAAGTCTTTTTATACAGTCTCCTGCATATAGTCTCCTTAATTATCTGCCAAATCTATGCTCTAACCTGTTTTTTGGTAACTCCATAGTCTCTCAGTAGTCCCTATGCATTCCATTAAATTTTTCCTTCCTGCTATCTAATCTATCACTTCCTGCAACATAATTTTCCCTGTTTCATTCCTAACTTTACTGTTTTCCTTTTCGCAATGGCTTTTTAACTTTTTGAAGATTGTCAATTCTCCAATTGCTCTACTCTTTTAAGCCAGTCCTTCCTGATCTATTCATTCTTTCTTCATAACATGTTTTCTAGATGTCTAATCTTACAATATTTATTCGCAGATTTGAAAAAAAAAAATTGAGATTACAAAAAAAACCCTGATCGACCACAATTTTCTGTACGAGCTGTACTCAGGAGATCGCTACAGACAGACAAAACCTGTTAATTCAAGAGCTGCTGAAGCATAGCTTACTCCAGCCTCAAGCAATACCAGTGTAGGTAGGGATGGTTTACACACACTGACTGTCTACTTCAGGAGTATATATTAGCTTATCTATGACAGCAGCTTGCTCCTGATGGCTATAACCTGAAAAAAGAAAAAAGTCAAAGTATACAAAACCTTAGTAGAAAAATGATCCCGCTTCTTCTACAGTATTACTCTTTCAGAAGGGAAATCAAGAGAGGACAGAGGGCTGGTGAAGTGATCGTGAACAAATGCAGCTGATGGATAAATCAAGAAACTTTTGAAAGCAGAGTGGGTTAAGAAACTCTCTCCAGCATAGCAAGAGGAAGGCTCTACCTTCCCTGAAGCTCTCCTGGAACTCCTCTCAGGTAGTCACAGTTGTCTCTGTGGTCATGACAGAAGTACATAAGCAGAAGGAAAAGATGAGACTAAAAATCACAGTGAAAGCAGAAGTACCAGAAAAGGAGCAGATGCTCAATTAGTGACAGCAGCAGTAGGGGTGGGGTGAAGGTTGCCATCATGGCAGCAGAGAGAGTAATAGAATCAAAGAACAGCAAAAGTCACAGCAGCTGTGGAGGCACCAAATAACCCCCCTTTCCCTGCTGCTAGTGAAAACCATTTGGGGCAGTTATCTGGCCTATCTACCAAACAATACAAGACTCATTCCATTAACCCACCACCAGCTGCTCGTCTTTATCAGTTGGTCCCAACACAATCCAGTTGACTACAAATAAATTCACTACAATGTGAAGAGAGTAGCACTGGTAACTCTTGTCTATTCATGGATTTGCTGTGGATCAGCTTCAGGAAGCTTATGTGAGCCACAGTTCGTGCTGCTGCTCACTTCATCTTAAGTCTCATTGGTGAGACTTCAAAAGCCAATGATCGAGGAGATTTGTGTATCGAGGCAGGTGCGCTTAATGGAACAAGGGAAATAAGATACCTTGGAAATAAATAACTTAAATGATACTGACTTTGAGATTTAATAATGATTATGATGGTCACTATCCTAGTGTGTGTCCAGAAGATAAAGCAGTACAAAATGAAAGTAACACAGCTGTGTAAGATCTATGTCACTTACCTACATGCAGCGTGGGGGTTTATTAACTTGAGATCGTTATGTTATTTAATAAACTAGACCACACTAATAATTAGACAGCTGCCTACTGTTTACTCTAAATTACTTTTCTTTTCCACTTATGCCACGTATGCCACATGGCAATAGACACAAAGCTGCCTTCTGTTTTCTCTTCAGTGTTCTGGTCTTTCCAGCTAGTCTGTTTTACCTTTACTTATCTCTTATAAATACCTAATTTATCTTTTTTTATTTCAAAATGTAAAAATGTAGTTCTTCCTGACAAAAAGCTGTCAGAAAATCAAATCATTTTTAATTCCTTGTTAACTACATAGTACTTGTATATATTTATCTGGATCCAGGTTTTATGCCCTAATTCAGCCTGTGCTTTAAACCCATTTTCAATCAAGTAAACATTTGATTAAGTGCTATCATGAACTGGACATTAGCTTACACTCTCCTTGGTTCCATTTTCAACTCTACAATACATATGGAATGCACATGTACATAGGTGTAAAGTAAAAACAACTGGAAGAAAAAAACAGCATTACACTAAAATTAATTATTTCAATGTTCAAACGCTTAAGTAAAATGAATGTCCTCCTAATTAGTGAGAAGTGATCCTGACTCAGTAAAATGACAACACTATTTACATTTAAATAGTCTATTTTATTCAGAGTCACTTCACAAGCACGCATACTACTGAACTGCAGCCACTTCTGGAGTGGGGAATTGTACCTATCCAGAACCAGTAACACCGTCCAAGAGGCACTGGAGGGATGTGGATAAGAGATGAACTACGAGTGGATAATACTCCTGTAATCAAAACTGTAACATTAACCTAAATCACTTTTTTTTTTTTAATTTTCTCAACATTAACACTCCTGATTAGGTAAAAAGTGTTAGTACTGCGAAGTACTAACAAAGTACTGCAAAAATTCAAACCATGAGACTGACTTCCTAACTCACATTCAGCTGGGACACTTGTGCAGTGTTCACCTAAATGGATGGGTTTGAAATACTAATCCACTGGTATTAACAATATTAATAATACTCCCTTCACTGCAGGTACAGCCAGTACAGCATTGCAGATACAGCTGTTATACCATGCACAATAGTTGCATAGTGCACAATAATTGTACAGTGGTGGACTCACTCCTCTGGCACTTAGAGTCCACTGGTCGCACGATATGATGGGGTAACAAGGAGACTGGAACTCCCTGAACCTGCTTGCGTAGACATAGCTCTTGGTTATGACAGTTGCTCTGACTTTCTGTGTTGCTGAAGACATGGATGTAGGATGGGTGTGGAGCATTTGTATTGCTAATTTCTGTCTGCAAACCTGGATGTTTAACCAAACTGAGCAGAAAACTTCGGTAAGTTTCAGTTTCCTGTTTCTGTCTACTCTTTTTCTTGAAAAATGGGTTCAGTAACACTTGGGAAAGTTCTGGCATAAGGTTAAAGTATTTAGCACCCTTCACACTCAGGCTGATGAGTTCTCCATTCTGTTGGAGAGAAGAGATTAACAGCACCCTCTGTATATTTGCTCTTTGTATTTACATACTTCTCCATGCACATCAAAACCAAAATAGAGTCTGCTTATACACCTATTGATTAGTGCCAATAACAGTATTTTTACTTTTTAATATACTTGTAAGTACATATTTTTTAAAAAATAATAGATTAAAGCATATGACCTGACCTAAACCTGCATCTTGAAGCTGGTGATGTTCTGAAGTTATTGTGATGTATGAGAGAGATATAAAATAATGAGCTCAACTCCCCCCAGATAAGCACAACACAGAGAAGTGCTGAGGAGAGAAAAGAATCTTGACATTCACTGCATGCTGGATACCACCATGCAAATGTACTTCTCAGTCAACAGCAGCTCTTGCTCTCCAAGGCCCTCGTACAACTGTGGAACTTTCACACACCCGATTAAGTGTACATCCAATACAATAGTATAGCTTCGTCTGTAATTCAAGAGCGTGAGGAATAAAGATTAAAAACCCTATTGAAATCAACACCAAAACTTCAAATAACAAGAATCATGATTAGCTGTTAAAGATAGAATGACATAGAAAAGAGAGAGATCCACAGTATAGTACTGCACTAGTAAATAAATAAAGTACAGAAGTCCCACATATTTGACATTTGAAGAACAAAACTATCCATCAATGTCTTGGCACGTATCGATCAAACAGAATGCTACTGCCGAAAACCTAATAGTATGATGGTAATAATGTAGCCATAAAGCCTCTACTCTGTAATTGACTGCTTCCACTTCAAGCTAACATGTCTAAAAGAGTGACTAATGTTCACCTAAAGATTTCACTTGCGTTGAATGACAATCAGCTACACCTCGTGCCATTCTCCATAGATTGCTTATGCTGGGTAATTGTGGAGGGACATGAGCCAGAAGGGAAACAGTTGACGTAAATAAGGAAATTTATGTGAAGAATGGTATGATGATCTCAGAGGAAAACACACACTTTCTCCTCTGATTGTAAACACAAAGCAATACTCTACTTCAGCCAACACATTCCTTTCTTAAAACAGAGGTATAAGTAGTGACTCCATAAATAGGTCAGAATAGGTTTTATATTTTAAACAGGTATTTAAACTTTCAGCATGGTGTAATAAGGCCAATGTATGCTTCCAAAAATTACAGCCTCTATTCTTTGAATAAAGAACAAAGTTCTAAGAACTTACAAATACAGCATATGCTTTTGGTCTTTCCTTTGGTAGAGGGGGAAATAATGCAATTTCACCAAAAGTTACTAGAGTACATTGGTGATACGAACCAAACAGAACTATTCATATTCAGTGTGTCTTTATAGCTTACTTTTGTGGACCCTAAAGAGCAGACTATCTTAAAAATACTATGAGATAACGCACAGTTTATTTACTTCCAATTCAGGAAACTAAGACAAATTCAAGCATATTTTTGCACTTTCCTGAATGAAAACAAAAACCTAAAAACCGAAGCATCAGTTTGGGATTTTAAATTATTTTTGTGGCCAGAATAAGTAAGTTTCACTGCAGATAAAATATATTTATAATTAAAATGTTTGGAACTCTCTAATGGACTATGAGTGTAAGTCAAATTGCTCTGTCGCCTTTGATATATACTTAAAGGTAATTGGCTAGTCTTAGTGATGTATTTTTAAAGAGCTACCTATTGATTAATAATGTTTCAGTATTAATATAACCACTTTGTGTAAATCAAGAAACATCAATAGCCAAAACCCATATTTATTCACAAATTAACTGGATATAGATCAGTTCCTTTAGGCCAAATGGGGTACATTCACTCATTATTTTACAAGAGGAATGAGATAACTGTTGTCAAGATTAAAGCAAAATTTGGTTTTCTATTTTAGCTGCATACAATGGATAAAGTTTATGGTTTTTATGCTATTGCAGAATGCATAAAGTAAGGATGCGAAAGCAAAACTCCCACCTGTGGGAATCTGTGACACAGTATTTTTGTACTTTGGGGACACCTGTTCAAATGCTGGACAAAATGACATGTATAGTACAAACGGAGGAGGGTTTCTTACCTTTTTTTTTCTTTTTAATCCGGTTAAAATTGGATTAAACCAGTAAATGATCTTGTAATCTGATCCATACAGCCAGAGCTCTTACAGTGACACTTGTCTCAGTGTCACCCAACAGGCTCCATAAGGACACAGAGGTTTGCTGATTTAAAGACATACTTGAAAGTAATACCCTGGCCTGCATGTGGTGAGCCACCACACAACTATATAACTGAACCCAAAAAACTGCTTGCAGATGAAAGTTATCTACCCAAGACTACAATGTACATTCACACAGTGTATGTAAATCTGTGAGAAAAAAAATGTCAGTTAATTCCATAGGAAAGAGCAGAAGAAGTGTGGTGTGCCTTCCTACTGCAAACACTAATGAATAAATTCAGGAAAGTCCCATTGTCAAGTATTTTACCAAGCAGTTCAGAACCTGTATTGTGCTGTGAAATCATAACAAGATCAGGAAAATTCACGGTGTGAAGGAGCTGGACTGGCAATCCGGTTCATCCTCCAGTGGCAAGCCAGAGCCTGTCCTTTGCAAAATATCTCTATCTCCCAGCAAAGGGAATGCTACAGCCTCCAGCGCATAACATAGGGTGCCTAGTTATTCTTAAGGTTAGATTTCTTCTCCCTAATATCTAACCTCAGCGTCACATACTACAATTCAGAGCAATTGACAATTACCCTGTCACAAAGGATATTAGACTGCTTTGACATTTGTTCTTAATGAATGCACACTGACCCTCCTTATCACCTTACATCCCCTGGATGCTTTTAAATCAATTTTTTTAATACCCTATTCTATCATCCTTCCAAGCACTGAGTATGGGAACTGGATCATAATTCCCTGGGCCTTTTCCCTACATTTATTTTATTGATGGTATATGTGCAGATATATAGATATTTAACTTTTTTTTTTTAATAAGGTAGGTACTATGTTAGTTTTTCCCCAAGCCCCCTGGGATCCTCTCTTTCTTTCATGAATTCTCAAAGATCATTGCTAATGGTATAGCAACAGCTTCAGCTTGTTTAAGTATTCTAAAGTGAATTTCACCAGGCTTTTTGAGTATTTTCAGGCTATCAGAAGGAAAAATCCATACCATTTCTTGCATGGCTTTCTTCCTTTTGATTCAAGACACAAATTAACTTGATACTAAAAAGGAAATTTAACTCTCTAACTTTTTTTTAAACCATGTTACAGGTCAAAGACCTCAAAACTGCCTTCCTAAACCACTTGCCAAATTATGTTGACTATTTTTTAGGTTATATTTTATCAGTATAGTAATTTTCAAAGTCAAAATCTGTCTTTTCACCTCCAATACATACAGACCACCAAGGAATAAATGCAGGAAGTGAGGCCTAAGGTAGCAGCAGTCTTTGGTTAGTTGGTTGCTTTTCTACTCTGGAGAAGGAAAACAAACTTTCACTGTAACTAAGAATTTAAACCAGATTTGTGGTGATTTTGTCTCATGACAATGGCCCAGAGAAATACAAGCATTCTGATAAATTAGGCTCTGAAACAGAGCAAAGTTAGCCACAACTTTATTACCGTTTTCATTTATGACTGAACTCATGAATGGACAACCTTTCTATTCAAATTAACTAAAGCCACCTGCGGCAAAAGCAGGATCTTCCAATGTGCACTCACATCTCTAAAGCTTCAAACAAGCTATAAACAAAGTTTCCTTATTCAAATCAGACCACAAAGCCACCAGATCATGATGACCTATACAACACCAGTTGCCCCATCATCCTCTTAAAATTTTATCTGCCTACAAGGAGGAATAACATAGGGATCTATTGAATCTCAAATGCGTGAAACTGCTGGCCTTCTGTCCTGTTTTCTTGAGCAGGAAGCTGAAATCTCTCTTAATCTCTCTTCTGGTCAATATATGGGCAAACTAGGACAACAGTGGCTGAGGCTACTGCTCTAAACAATGTGACACAGCTGAAGAAACACGGCAAATCCAGATGGAGTCTCAACAACAGGAAGCAAGACAGCACAAATAAAATAACTCCCTGCCCACAGCAAAGACAGTACTTGAATCATTATCCCCAGTGCTGCATTGCTGTGGCTTCAGCAAGACAAGATCTTCCACGAAGTGTGTTTTACAGTCAGATCAGCAAGGGACTTTTTCACAGCATCTGTCCTCAACAAACCCAGATGATTTGTTGAGCCTTAAAGATAATACAGCCTCTTCTATCTGTTTAGAAAACTAGTGAAAACAACTGGACTAGAGGAGCTAATCAGCACCCCAAAGCCCTGTCCCTGCAGAGCTGTCAGTCAGTCAGAGCCTGGGGAGTGCCAAATCCACTCTCTTAGCATTTCTTATTCATCTATAAAATCGCACAAAACAAGTGAAGGGACAGTGCCAGGAGCACCAGTTTCCATTTCTGAAGGGCTCCTGAAAGGAGCATCAGTCTACTCAGCATACAGCCCCTGAGTTGTAAGGAGATGAAAAGAGATGGTATCAGGGAATACTGTGTCAAATCAAATGTGATCTACAGCCTTCACATGAAGGCCAGAGCCATTAAATGATCTCCCGAGTGCAAAACTATAAAAAGCCCTGCTGTAAACAAAGGAGATCTAGTTCCTGGATGAAGCACTTTGTCCCTTCCTAATCAGTTATCCTTTTCAAGGCAAATTTAAGTGTTGGGATAGAGCTACTGCTATGTTAGATAATGTCTCTTAGAAGAGTTCCCATCTCCTCTGAGTTAGAGCTTAGAGTCGGCTCAATAACAGGGTATCCCCTCTGCATTATAGTAGACCATGCCATCTCAATTCCAGAACTGGATCCTCAGGCTTCTGAAGCAGTAAGAGCAGGAAGGAGAAAGTAAAGGAATCACAGTTTATAAAAATCAAGTTTACTGGGGATCTGCATGTCTTAAAATTGCAGCTACTGCCGAAACAACGCAAGGATTAGATTCTTCAACAGACAATTTCCATAAAATTTCCTTATTTCCTAAGAATAATTCTCAGGCAATTTTTGCCTTTCTGTAATAAATTAAATAGTCAACTTTTTTAGTTTACCTTCATCCAGATATTTCTGTAAACACATTAATGATTGCACTGCTCAATTTCTATGTAAAGCTTGCTACAAAGTAAGTTCTGAAGACCTGACATGGCACTAGAACAAATAAAGTTTCATATTTTCCTACTTTCTTTTAACCATTCTCATAGGTGCTTTACATTTGCTATAATATTTTTATGCAATGCAGAATCCTAAGTTGCAATGACCCACCCAAATTCACAAAAAGTTAAGCAGACACCTAAGAAGCAATGCAGAAAACAGGCAGTAATGCTAAGGAAAAAAAAAAAAACACACACACAAAAAAACCAACAAAACAAAAAAACACAAAACATGCAGAGAAAGCTTTTACCAGGGCAAAGGGATAGGTCAAGTTGTGCAAAAGGAAAATGTAAGGAACAATTTAATGGCCTTAAATGCATCAGTAATTTTACAGCATTTGCTTTTTTTTTATAGTGAAAGGATGTACTCAGTACCTAAGAGCTACTATATTTAACTGGAAAAATGAGTGACCACTGTTTGCCACTACAAAATTGAGGCCCTAGGTCCATGACAAAAAATTACTATTTACTACAAATCAACCAGCTAAAAGGCTTTCATGTATTTAAAATATGTATTTTTCTCAATTTTCAGTCAGGATTCCTCATTGTCAATTTTGAGAAATTGCAGAAAATTAATAAGGATCTCTATCCATGGTCAAAAATATTTTTTGTACAACAATGAAGTCATTACTCTTTTTATTTCTGTAAATTCCATGAGAGCAAGAAACAGGAGCACAATAAAAATCTTTTTCATAACAGTTGATTAGAAAATATGGCCTGCAGAAAGTCTAGCTCTTTTTGCACTTTGCACATTAAGAATCCAAATACATTACCAAAGCTGGGATTTTAACCCCCCACAGCTTTAGCACAAAGATGCACATTAATAAAATACAATTTAGATTTGCATTTTTTAATAAGCGAGGGGATCAAAGAAAATATGAATGCCAAAGGGATGTTAAATCACGTGCAAATTCAAACATCAAGGTATACTACAGGATGAAGACACACTCACACTGAAGTGTAGTAAGGTTTTCCAGAAGTTGTGGTGAACGCAACATTCTTTATGAAGTATTTTCCTCCACTCTAGAGTGTCCGGGGCAGAAAGAGTAGTGAAGTTGCACCAAGTATTTGGGGGAGTTGCATATAATGGCAAATCAGCAGGGACGGTGGAGGAACAGCAATGAAACGATTATTCTTTCTAATAACCTAGAGTTGTTCTCATTAAAGACTTTGACCTGTGTCTACATGAAAATATGAATATCCTGAACTACCATGTTTTCATTCAGGTATCAGGATGGCATATCTCATTAAGGTGATCACACTGCTGTAATCTACTGGGAGTAACCATTAGTATGGGCATACAAACACAATAGACTGGTATGAAAAATTTCCAATGACCTGCCATTAAAAAGGGCTATGTCTGTACATCTTCCCATCCCATGTGGCAGCTGAGCTACCTCCCAAATGGCAGAATGCAAACCACTACCAGCAACTCTTCCATTTGTATTTATCTAGGACAGCTGACAGGTACATGCAGAGCTATACAGTTCTTGAAAAGGGCACCAGGAAAACCAAGGAGGAAATGGCCTTGACAGGCTAATGACAAACATTCTTTTCTGTAAAACTGTTTTACATTTTTTGAAGAATTGAGTTCAGAAGCTAAAGCTGCCTCCAGGCGTGACTAGCATTTACTCATCATCAGATCACCACAGGCCTCGATGACCTTGGCAGTCTTACAAGGATCATAATTTTACATGGATGAACTGTTCCTGAACAATTTCTTGAACCAGGATTTCTATCAATGTCAGACACACTTATCTTTTTATTCTACTTCCGTTTTCCTTGATTAAACATACTTATAGTGGACATTTAAGAGAAAAAACAAGTCTTCACTAACGTGCAGGTTTAATAAAACTAAATCAATCGTGGACATAAAACACTGGTTGCAGTTATCACACTCTTTGCTGCTTGCATTCTTTGACCCTCTGGCTATCCTAGTGATTTACTTTTAAGTTCATCAGGGTAGGGTTTATCTTCTACTCCTTGTTTGTGTACAGACTGCCAGAATGAACCTGCTTCCCAAATGGCTCCTGAACACTATGTAGTAAACATGATTCATATGTGGATCATCTCCATCATTCTTACAAAGACTGACGGAAGATAATACCTTTTGAAGGAATTGCTTTCAACACTCCAGTGTCACTGTGCAGCAATGGTGTACAGTTACTGTAAACTTCCAATCTATGAGTTTCCTACAAATGCTGAGGGTAAAACACTCAATGTAATTGACATATCCAATGAACTATATTCTCTGCTTGCAATTACTCAAAAACAACCAGAGAAATTTTATTGCTTCGATGAAAGACGTCAAGTTCTGTTTCAGTTCATAGCCTTCCCCCAACTTCAGAAGAGAGCAACACAGAATAAGTCTAATCACAGCTCTTTAACCCTCACACAGAAGTAGTCAAGGTGATATTTATCTTCTTTGCATAAATAATGCATAACAGAAATATAGATACTAATTTGGAAAAGAAGTTTGTTCTAGCACCCTTGAAGGAGACTCTACTTAATCACAAATAATGGTTTTATAAGCAGAATTCAAGACTCAGCTCTTAATTACCATTTCATGTCTTGCCTCTTCCTGTACTAACAGCAAATACACTGATACTATGCCACATACACACCTATCTTGCTACAGAGGAGTTTAATGGAGAGGAAAAGATATAAAAAATGCACTTACTGCCTGTCATCAGATAGGGACTGAGACACATATGTTCTGATTCACTGAAGAAATCTGTCTACTCTTAAATTGCCAATATATGCATAAATTGTAAGATGCTGAAAGGAGAGATTATATCTGAACATTAAGGTTGGGTTTTTTTCTTTTTAGAGGAAAATGTGGATAAAAATATCACCAGAAACACTTCTAAAACTTGCCCTAATCATTCTTAATTTTCAGTAATGTATTTATTAAGTCATGTTTTCAGTCACAGAAATAACAAATGGACAAATCTGCTGTTTTGAAAGCAATAAAAGACTTAAACTTCTTAATTCAGTAACAATTCAGCTACTGCCCTTGTGAAAAATTTAAAGCTGGGCTGCCAGAGTGTAAGATGGCATGGGTATTGCATGGCACAGTAATCATCCTGGATACATACTTGAATTACTTATGGGGACAGATCTAGCAAGCTTTACTGAGTTGGTAAAAACACATGGCTATAAAGCTCAACTCTGGTCTATGAATCTGGCCCACAGAAAGAAAGAAACTTTATTCAAACCCGTTTCCAGGACAATAGCTGAAAACAAGCAACAGACAATGAAACAAATTGGTTCTTGATCTAGTACTATTAAATAGATTTTAAATATTTTGTAGTATGCACTGTTACATGTCTTATTCAAAAACTGCTCCTTTTAGCTGTTGAAACAATGCACAAAATTCTTATTTTCTGTACAGTACTGTCACTAGATATATGGCATGGATACTGAATTGTAAACTAACTAGAATAAAAGAATCACCCTTTTAATGAGTGTAATATATCACAACAATGTCAATTTGATTAATATAATGGGGCCACTTTTCAGAAGAAGGAAATTACAGGTCATTAGGGTAAGTTATAATTATGTTATAGATTTTATTTATTTATTTATTTATTTAGCTAAGAATTTATCAAATATTTTTCTTTGAATATCTTATGTTTTTCTTTAAAATCTTATATCATTCTTCTTTCCTCCAAACAGTTCTATCTCAGAAACATACGAGCGTGAGTCATAATGCCTTGTCTGGTTATACAACATCTGGATCAATTAGAAAAGAAAATTAAAAAAACACCTAGTAACATTCCATATAATTATACATGCAAGTCCCTTTTTTAACATAGATTTTTATTAAACATACAGTTGGGTAAGTTTTGTTCCTTCGAGATACAAACAAAAGATGACAAGCAAGTTAAGACACAAGATTTAGAGGATAAAAATGAAGATTTTGGAGGCAGAGGAGACAGCTTAGGGAAAGGGCAATGTAAAAGAACAAGACAAAAAGCAAAACTTAATGATGTGATAACACCAGGAGAGGCAGTTTTGGGAGATGTATGTAGGGGAGAGTGAGAGCAATTGAGGTTTAAAAGTAGAAATTAAGAGCTTGAATGGGATCTTGTAAAAGGCAAGAAGACCTAAGAGATGCACAAAGCTTAAAAAAACAAGGAATCCACTAGCCTGCCAAAAATGAGTAATTTCATATGTTTCTTTTCATAGAGTTTTAAAAAATTAACTGATGGAAGGAATGAGATTTTCCACACTCCTGAGGATGACAGAGAACATTAATACAAACAGAGAGGAAGCATGTTGCTACCAGGGCACAGAAGATGCCCCAGAAGACAGTGACAGATTGAGAAAGAGGACATCTATTCATACACACCTATGTAAACGTCTTCTTTTGGGGGTAGAAAGGTGGCCTACTCTGTCTCTAGCAAACACAGAAAGGCATAAAGCAAGACTTCTATAAATCCAGTCATCTCAAGTCACAGTACGAAAGAACTGTGTCAGTTGAAACCAATTTGGCTCACATCATGTTGGTACACTAAATACTTCCTGCAGTTGGAAGGCTGCTGCATGCTCTGCATGCTATACAACCTTCCTGCTCACCCCACAGAGCATCTCCCAAATGTCATCAGGTTTCAGCACGGGGGCATGGAGTTTTGGAATCTTCCTGGGATTATTTTGCCCCATTATCCACAGCTGTTTTAAAGTAAAATTAAATCATCCCTTGACTCATGCTACTGAAAAAAACCCAAGACTGATGAAATACAGCAAGGTGAAGATGAGATTTCATTATGGATTTCTGCAAAATCTAGTTTGTATTTGATTTGAACCAGGCAAATTAGAGTTCAACAGATCTAAACATAGATTTTTATATTTGATGACTGAGTAATTTTGGGGTTCTTTATCATTACATGTTTCTTCTTACTACCACAAAATATTAATGAATTTTTCATTTACCTGCCTAATATCTCACAGGGGCAACACTGTAGTTCCAATTTATAGCTATGGAATGTAAGCACAGAAAAATTATTTATGACTTGGTCAGTCCACTTATGAAGTCTGTGTATTCACAAGGGACTTAAGAAATATCTTGAGCAGAACTCAGGTCCTGCAGTAATTTCTTAATC
This sequence comes from Chloroceryle amazona, assembly GCA_027560015.1. Classification (NCBI taxonomy): domain Eukaryota; kingdom Metazoa; phylum Chordata; class Aves; order Coraciiformes; family Cerylidae; genus Chloroceryle; species Chloroceryle amazona. The sequence continues at coordinate 10,353 of JANHFX010011744.1, read as the reverse complement.
ATAACATTCTTCCATACAAGATTTTGAGATATCCTAAGGTTTTAGCTCACATTGCAAATACATGGACCTATGCATTGTCCCCAGCAGTATTAAGAGAATGATTCTTTTCTGGGTCCAAAAATACAAATTCTAATGAAGTTTTTAAGGTAACTTTATATATTGTTAAGAAATCTTTTTCATGCATTTTAAAGAAAAATTCCCAACCAGTCTTGAATGATGTCCCAAGTAAATATGAAACTTACACTTTCATCCAGTTGGTGATTCATCAGTCAAAGCCACGTTTAGAGTCTGACAGACATCCCAGTAAAATTTACAGAGGAAGCCAAGGTTAATTTTGTTCCAACATGGACAGTTTAAATGAGAGCTCTTACCTTAGTTAAGTCCTTTCTTCTTAAAATGGCCATGACATTTTTCTAGGAAACAAACTTAAAAGGCTGAACTCTTCACTTGTCAGTGGTCAAAAAAAGATCCATAAATCATCAATACACAAGATCACGCAGCATGACAAAGACTACTTTAAGTCTACTTTGCTGTAAGTGTTATAATTTTAAGTGGATTAAAAATCAATGACTAATGTACAGTTTAGAAAATACATATATAGAGAGAGTAGTATGGACCAGTAGACAATTAGCCATATGTAGACTTTCGATATTCTTATGCATACTGTTTTTTATTTGGTATTATGTTCTCTTTGAAAGCAAAAAGGCATATGTCAATAACAATTATGAATGATTAATTCTTTCGTTATAGAATCTTAATTTACTAGGCAGGTAACAAATTTGTCTAAATTGAGCCTTAAGTATATTGCAAATGTTAATAGAGGGCCAGGTCACTATCTACATTCATTTGATAAAGAAAAGGATGCTTCTACTTATTAAAATGTGGTTCCCTGAGGTATAGATCGAAAAAGATGAAAGGAGACCGAAGCAAACAGAGATCGATGAGATTCAGCTTTGTGCTGCATTGCGTAGAAGTAATCTCAATGGCATGTAATCCGAAATGACTTCTGAAAAAAGAGCTGAAATCTGAACAGAATAGACCTCCAAAAAGATGGACTCCTTCCACAAGTGCATTGTAGTGAGAGAACTCAAGAAAGGAAGGAGTTGGGGGAAGGATATCTATAGGCAGAGGTTTGTGAAGCCAAAACGCAGCATATGTAGATAGCAATGCCCTGCCAAAAGTCTGATGGCATCAGGTCTGTTCTGTAGGTCTTTATATATCAGCTCCAGTGCTTAGGGGACAGTCAGTGCCCAAAATAACTAGAGATATAGAGAACTGAGTGCCTGATAAGTGAAATATGCTCTAAATAGTAGAAAGATACTCAAAGTTCATCAGCATCTGGGAAAACTATTTTGGTGCCTTTGGATCCTACAACAATTCCTAAGAAGTCAATTGATTTCCTATTTATCACTAATATTCTTCTATGGTATTATTAAAAAACTCCTTTAGCATGCTATTCAATATTCCAGCTTGGCATGATATGTTACTTTCTAGCACAGACATTCAAAGAAACCTACTCTGAAAACTAAGGCAAATCACTCTGCAGCCGAGACACAACGTAAAGTATTTCCATCCATGAAAAACTCACTGTTACACAGCTGCCGCTTATTTTTAAGACTATTCAGTTAAGCCATCCTTGACTTGGAATGGAAAGAAAAAAAAAAAAAAAAGAAACTTTGCCTTTCAAAAATTGCATTTTTTACCAAAAGGACATTTAACAGGTCATGTTCTTATTGTGTATAAATGCATGAACATATGGAGACACCCACACACCCATACTAGGTGTCACACAGCGGAATGCGAAACTGAACGTACTGCTATATAGCAACATTTTGTAACTAGGACTAAGTACAGGGAGACTTTACATTGTTCAGCTGCTGAAGTAAGCTGATAATGCTGTACTTCCATTACCTCATGAGAAGGTAAGTACCAAAACACAACAATCTCTGCTGTAAGATGGAGTACATAGAGAAACTGAGAGACAATGGGAGGGAGAGTGTGAAAAATGGCAGAAGGCACTTAGTAATGAATAAAGAAAAAACAAAAACAAAACCACTGCTAATTTCCCAAAGGATGACTGTATATAACTGTCACATCTGGAATCCACGTTTAAATATCATTAAGGGAGTTGGTTTTCAAAGAAAGCTTATAAACTGAAGTGTTCTGAAATCACTACAGAACCCTGTTTACATAGCAGAGTGGCTGCAGGTTTCACAGCTGCGTGTTGGATACTGATAGCCGCAAGAAGCAGTAACCCCACAGGGATGTTCACATGGACGTCCTCTCTGCCAAAAAGGGATGCTCACAAAACCAAAGCAGCTTAAGACCAGTCAAAGAGTTTGAAAGTCTCAGACACAGTTCTAGAGCTATTACTACAACAATAGCCTCTCCTGGGCCAAAAAAAAAGCTATGTCAAAGTACTGCTTTTATAGATTCTCATGGTGATAACTATACTACAAGAGAGTGGCTGAAAAAGTGGCAAAGGACAACAGTAGTAATTTTAGTGATGTGGCATTTGAAAAACACTTCAGATATAAAAGAAAGCCTTTGTTTTCAGAGGTCTAGCAAAATGCAAGTCTCAGTTTATTCAATAAAATGTTTACTCCAAACCCATTTTCTTAAGGTATTCAAGGTTAGTGGGAACTCTCAATTTGTAAAGGGCCTCAAGATTCAGCCTCTATTCATTTGTGCATACGTGCACTTCACAGTGAATTTAAAAGCCCCTAAAACAAACAAACAAGCTAACCTCAGTTGTTTTCTGGAAAGGTCAAACGCTCCGTGGTTATAAACAATAGCTGGTGAAGTGTTTAGGACTGCTACTGTAAACATCTTTAGCACGATGGTAAAGATTAAAAGATAGAGAGTGGCAGACAACTTACAAAGAAAGACACTGAATTCCTCCTGAAAATGCAGATGTGAATTCTTCATGTGCTAGTTTGCTTTGAGCTGTGTTAGGTCACACTGTGTGACACACATTTGATTTGCTAGAAGATTTACAAGGACACACCTATCAAAATAGGTTTATAAACTGCCTGAAGAATTAGTCAACTGCATTTTACCAACATTCAAAGTAGACGTGGGATGTTTATCTGTAGAACCCAAAAGCTAACCACAATCAAGGAATGCTGCTGAATTCATTTTTTGTAGGAAAAACTACTGGTGTTCATTCTATTGTCACCGTATTTATCACTATTTTGTTTAAATATGAAACTTGGGAATTAAGGCTATTTCACTCAGCCTGCCAGAATAACACAGTGCAACATCTTTGCTTAACTATTGCTTTTAAATTATAACATGGTGGAGGAGATGCAAGACAAATTAAAAACCAAAATGAATGGATCTGTTTACACCTGTACACGGGAACACTGGAATGAATGGCACTGATTGCCATTATAAAACAACATTTACGCTTGAGTAAATGAAGCGTTATACTCCATTGGAAGAACACAACTGTATCGTGGAGAGCATCTTATGTGGTCTGTCGTATAGGAATTCATAATTTCATTTCCATCTATTACTGTATGGATCTACACTAGACAATTTTTACATGACAAAAAGGTGTTTCCAAGAAGAACGCCTATGGGCTTTTCAGTTCATACACTTCTTTTATATCAATGTCCTCAGAAAGGGGACGAACAGAAAAAGGTACACAGATTGGAAGAGACTAAATAAAGGAATAAGAGAAGTTTAACATACACTCCCATATTCCTTTGGTGTGGTAACCTAGTCTGGATTTTCTCCCAGGCAAGCAAGAACCCACAAACCCATTACCTTGTGGCACATCCAGAAGTAAGTACCACACACAGTCCCTTTTGAGTTTAAGTTGTCTGGCTGCAAGGAGAAAACATGCTCCATAGGTAACATCTAATGGGTATTGGTAATCTGTCCAATTTTAATTTAGTTGGTATATTAGGTTGGATTTTAATTCTGTGTGTATCTGCAGACAAAAGTCTACATTCTTAAAAACATGCTTGAACTGTTCAAGTGAAACAGAGATCGAAATGCTAATTGAGTCTTCTCCCAGAAAGGTTTTGCTTAGATCTGTGAGAATACAAAAGGCCAGTTAATGGAAATATATGCAAGACATTTTGTTTATTCGTTTCAAATCATATAGACAGGTTAATTAAAAATTCACAAAGGATTTGTTTTCTGTGTATCAAGCCTAGGGGTTCTTGGTGTTGTGTTTAAACAGGTGCATAAAAGACCAATGAAGGGAAAATAGATATGTACCCTGAACAAGGAATTTAAAAAGAAAAGCAATATCCCAGGCAACAGAAAAGATGGAATTTATCATTTGTGCATGCAAATGAGAGGGTAGTTGGGATAAGAGCTAATGTAAATTTCTTATTCCTTTTGTAGTCCAGTCCATTCTGAGACTTCGAATTTCAGCATACTACAATGAACTGATAAAGATCTGTATCATGAGAAGCCACCAAGCAAAGAAGCACGAGAGAGAGCGCGCACCTCCCACACAGTCCATAGAGACCACCCTGTTAGGGAGCAGAAGGCAAAGGACCAAACAGAGTTAGATTCTCCCTCTGTCTAGCCCAGAGAACAAGTAATGCCCTTCCAAGGAACAGGCAGAGTTTGAGCCAATTCCTTTTGGAATTTATCTAGGATTACAGAACAGCTCAAGCTAGTAGTGACTTCAAAAGATCATCTGGTCTAGCCTCCATTAGGCATACTCGGGACTGGAGTGAGTACCACGAAAGGACTGTACCAGACAGACTACCGCAGATCTGACACTGAAATGAGCTCCAACAAAAACTGGCCATTTCATATCCTGGAAACACCTTTTCAATTTAAAGAAAGAGTTTTCTTATTGGAGATTTATAGCTATAATTAATTTTCTTATTTTGAGATGGAAAGTATTTAGGCTCCCAAGAGGATGAAAACAGAGTCTGAAACAGTAACTAGTTGTGCAAGTACTTTGTTTGACCATGAAGTTTAAATTGCTTTTCTTCAAAGTCAAGAAGAATAATTCCATGGATTTTATGTGTAAAAACAATGATGCGTCACTGACTTGTATTTTCTGTTTTCTCACTGTTCCATAAAAGGCTGTTAGATACTTTCATTGTTTTAATCTAAAATGGGAAATATTTCTAGCTGGAACCCTTGAAGGAAATGGTTCTGTCCTCCAGAGCAGGAGAGAAAGTTCAGCTTTAACCGCCAGAAGACTGTGGCATTCTTCAGAACAATATGACACAAGGGCCACTGAACAGGCAAATGCAGTCAGCAGCCTGCAGCTCAGCTACACAACACTGAAGATTTGCCTGCAATGGTAGACACCCTAAGCAAGGGGTCCATAATCAATTCTGCTGGAGTAACAGGGTCTTTTGGCATCCAATGCTCCACAATTCTCTATTCCTGACAGAGCAATTTCAAGAATAGAAAAAGATGGCTTTAAATGAATGTACAAAGGAGGTAAACTTTGAAGAATGAAGTTTTTTAGAATGAAGTACCAGGAGAGAGGTGATGAAAGTAGTACATGGCATGTGTAAGCACTTGCCAAACTAACACAGAAACAGAAGACAACAAACAGGTAAGAGGTCACTCAGAAGTCATTTAGAAAAGTACTCATGTAATATGCAGAAGCACTGCGTATCTAACAAGATTCCACACTGATTTCTTTTTCACATATAACATGCTGAGAATGCAAATATGATTTATGAAACATAGATTTAAAAAGATTTTCATGCATACCATTTTTTCCTCCCCTTTCTTACATGTACAGAATTTTTCTGTATATTGCTCACTTTTTACCATTTCTCTGGACACAGGTGAAATATTAAAGAAGCAAACAAGGATAACTGATATTGCAGCCAGTACAGACAAATATGCTATTATAAGCTGAGCTGGAAGCTCTCTTTGGCAAGAGAGGAATTGCAACCATTAATTCTTCCAGAATATAAGCTTTTACAAAAATAAAAAGCACATTAAGAGCAAAATGGTACACCAGGTTACTTCATGTCATACTTCTCAATATATGTTTTTTTTTCTAGAGATACTCAACAAACTGAGCTCATGTGGAGTTACTGGAAGCAGGGGAAATGTGACAACTCTGAAAAATCATTTTGATCTGAGTACCTCAAGAGGAACTGAAACACACACCTTTACGTATGCAGGCTTGAGAAATTTGGCCATTATTCCCCAGCCCTTAAGGGTGCAAAGATAACCTTCCAAAAGTGAAGTGCAGATAAAGCAAATGTAAAATTGTCCTGTTGAAGCTGCTGGGGTGGAGGTGTTTGACACAAATCAAAACCCCAAACCAAAAAATAACTGAGAAAACAACACAACCTCCACCTCTCAGCTACTACTTACAGCTTTCTAATGTGGTAATACCCCTTAAAACTGACAACACTCCTGTCAGAACAGGGATGCTATTATGCAGGGCTTCTACAAAGATTTCAAAAGTCCTGTCATTTTCATGCTGCTGTAAATTGGGAAATCTGAGAAGTGAAGCACAGGTTAGCACCAATTTCACTTTTTTTAAGGAGAAAACACAGCACAGCTGAAGCCAGAGGAATACTACAGTGGCTGAGACTTTTCCTTTCTAAATCCAGAAAATAAATCAGGACTGAACAGTGGAGGGGATATGACATTTACCTATGGCAGAAGGAGTGGGGAGAAGATAAGGAATTACCATTAAGCAGAGAAATAACCAAAGAATGTCACTTCATCTTTTACTTCACAGAATCTTAGAATGGCTTTGGTTGGAAGAGACCTTAAAGATCATCTAGTTACAAGTCTCCTGACATGGGCAGGGACACTTTCCACTAGATCAGGTTGCTCAAAGTGCCTTCCAACCTTACTTTTAATGCTTTCAGTGAGAGGGGACCCACTTCTCCTCCGGGCAACCCTGTTCACTGTCTCACCACACTCACAGCAAAGAATTTCTTCCTTGTATCTAATCTAATCCACCCTCTTTCAGTCTAAAAAGTGTTACCGCTTGTCCTGTCACTACAGTCCTGATAGAGAGCACCTGTCCATCTTTTCTGTAGGCCCCCTTGGAAGGTTGGAAGGCTGTCATAAGGTACCCCTGGAGCCTTCTCTTCTCTGGGCTAAACAACCTCAGGCTTGGTTATGCATACCTGAGAATTTGCAGATAGAATCATAGAATCATCGAATAGTAAGAGTTGGAAGGGACCCACAGAGATCACCGAGCCCAACCCCCCTGCCAGAGCAGGCCACACAGGAACAGAACCAGGAGGGTCTTGAAAGTCTCTAGAAATGAAGACTCTAAAACCTCTCTGGGCAGCCTGTTCCAGGCTCTGTCACTCTCACAGTGAAGTTGTTTTTCCTCATGTTGAGATGGAACTCCTTGTGTTTCACCTTGCTACCATTACCTCTTGTCCTATCACAGGCACCACTGAAAAGACCCTGGCCCCTTCTACTTGACACTCACTCTTCAGATATTTGTAAACATTAATAAGATCCTCTCTCAGTCTTCCCTTTTCGAGGCTAAGCAGTCCCAGGGAAGAAAGCAGAAAGAAGCAAAAGAGCAGCATAAAAAGCTGTAATCTATCAGATATTTAGCAGTTAAAAGTTTGTGTCAAATCTAGGCTTAGACCAAGGCCTGAAACAAAAGCTGGTGAAAGTGCAAAGAAAGAAAATTACATTCCCTCTGAAGGGCTGTCAGAAGATCAAACTTTTGGCCCTTGGTTTCCTTCTCATATTTAAATGCAGTTTTCTGCTAGTAGCCATCTAGAACCTGCATTCCAGTAAAGTTTCAAATGTACCTGTGCTGGCTCTTAGCTGGAAACTAAGCACTTAATCTGAAATTATACTCAGATGCTACCAAAGACACCTAGAAGTCCATAAATAGTTTATTTACAGCCCTGATGTTCCCATAAATTTGAAGTCAGACCTTGGATTTTCAGTCACGGCCATATGCCACCCTCATGTTACTAAACTGTGTTCTGAGCTCAATCGCTGAACTTGTTCATAACCTCTCTGTTAATGGGCAGAGCAGCTTTCCATTTAGCTGATAACAAAGTCCCTCAAGATCCAGAGGAAATGTTCTCTGTGCCAGACCTAAGAAGCTTAAACCCTACTGGAATTTATTTGAACTTGCTTAATAAACTGGGTGCTGCAAAAAATGCGGTCACTTACATGGGGCCAGAACAGAAAATGAGATAGTGGTAGCCATCTGATTCAATTATTTCTGTTAAATGCATAAGCAACCCTTGGAGCCGAACTGTACTCCACTTCCCCAGGAGAAGGCTGATCACTAGGTTACAGAGTCATTACCACTCTTATATTTTCTCATCTCCTTTTTGTCAGAGGGCATAAAGTTCATATGTGGACAGGGGGCCTAATTAATTTTGCAAAGCTGATATAATGTGAAGATCCAAATATATTTAAGCAGTTTCCATCAGGAGGGAAAACAAAAAACAACCATCAACAAAAATACCTGAACCTAGCAAAACTACTCTCCCCTTCAAGTTCTTGAACTGCATCCATCACAGCACTGTGTCAACACTTGAGGGCATAGGAAAATCCTGATTAAATGGACAGGGGTTGGAACAACTCCAAAACATCAGACCTCAAGCTTAGTTAAAAAGTACCCATTATTGTGTAGGACTTATTCTCAATGCTCTGTAGATCTTAAACTAAAAGTCAGAACTGTGCGCTGCTTGTTCAAAGAGAAGTAAATACCTTATTTTTCGAGTACAAATTGTATGTGACTTTAATAGTATGAATTCTATCAAGTGGTTCATAGAATAAATTTGCACACAGTTCAACATAACATGTGCACATTAAATAGGATTTGGCATTAAAAGACCCAACACTGAATGGAAATCGAAAATAAATGCCCACATTCTCCCCAGAAGACTATTCACCCCAAGGCCTTAGGCATTAATTTAAGTGAATGAGGAAGCCACTAGGGCAGCTGTCGGTAGCTTATTTGATTTGTGAATAAACAATGGCTTCATTTTAAATGCTATTTACTCCTACTCCATACTAATGTAAAAATCAAAAAACAGAAAAAAAGAATTGACTATTTTAAACCACAGATTTTTAAGAAAGCTTTTATACTGCAAAGTTCTTTATTTCAATATGGTAGGAAAATTAAATAGTAAGAACTTCTGTTGCATTATTAATTTTAACTGTTACTAATGTTAAGAAGCCCTGAGGTTGTATCTTATACTTAATTGATATTGTGCATTTGGCTGTATATTAATGAGAAGTTAGGGTATCATAGGTCATTCCAATAAAATCTGTGGGCTTGTCAGATTGAATTATGTATCTTTACATCTGTAGAAAACAGTGACAATATGATAATTACAGTACTTGATACATGTTGTTGTAACTTGTTAGTACAATCAGGTACATCATGTCCAAAGTGCAGATGCCAATCCAGGCTGGCACTAATAATCCATCAAACAGATTATTAATTATGAACAGTTTCTATGCAAAGAGAAGCATTTAGCTGCAGAGTGAATTTTCAGATTGGAGCACAGTAATTTCTTCTTGATTATATAAAGATTTAATTACAACAAAGAGCTCCCATCTCCCTGGCACGACAAGATGAAAATGAAGACCTTCATCCTATACATCCATAGACACAGTGCCAAACTTTATGTGTAGGTGTGCCTATAGGTTTGCAGATAATTACCAATACAACCTCATGAAACCATTCAGGTTTCATATAAAACAGCTTCATATTATCAGGATTCGTATTTATATGTAGCTTTTACCTTGTGCATAATTCAGAGAGGATCTGTTGAGAAAGATGCAGTTCTGTAGCCTTCCTGCAGAAGAATGTATATGCTGAACACTTTTTGGTTTCCATGTAACTTGTAATTTAAAAGACAATGGAACCCAGCTGCCCCAACCTACACTCAATTTCTGTTCCACAGTTTAACCTATGATCAGATTCTTGTTTGATGTGTAATAGAGGTATGTGCGCCTAAAAGAAGATGAAGAATTTACATAAAGGGAAAGGAACTGTTCCAAACAATAAGCAAATTGTTTCTGCTCATGAATGCAAAATCTGATTCTAAAGCAAAGTAAGTGCACAAGTTAAATATAGCTTTGTGAAACTGGCACTTAAAGCCGATAGCCCAAGTTGAAACTGTCCTTGAAAGCACTGAAGCAACAATCTATGGATAAATTGTTCTTGAACAATTTCTCCAATATTTATTAAGCACGGAAAAAGCCTGTTTTCAATACACACCATACATGTTCAGCCTTTTTGGTTTTCCTGGTAAACATCAATATTCAGGATAGCAGGGCGGGGGGGGGGGGGGGGAGACCAAATTGATTTCTCTCTCTAAAAATAACTTGAAGAAAAATGGAACTGAATCTAAAATACTTACGTGACTTTTCATTTTTCTACAAACTTCAGTC